>JAWWML010034953.1:0-10287 GCA_035047165.1 Ormyrus rosae
GACAATGGAGATCATCGATGGATCATATGCCTTCTTTCAAGCTGTTGCAGTTTAGTCTCCGCAGCTTCCTGCCGGAGTGATAAGGCGGACGAGAAGACGCTTCTGAGCTGAGTCATATAACTCGCGCACTTAGAGTCTAGATGCATAATTTAGCCGGAGCGCGTGGCTTGTATCTTTGCGCGAGGCACGAAGGTCGAGAGGCTTTGTAAACATTGTTAGTTTTTATTGCCCACTGCACTTCAGGCTTCGGCGCTTCGAATGAAGTGTGTATCCCGCGAGGAAAATCGGTGTCTAAATTTTTAGTATTATAAATGTGCTGGCGGTGAACACCGAGACGATGTTAAGAAGATATTATATCATTTGCTATTGAAAGATCGAAAACCATGCGGTTCCATCCCAAAACTGGCTGACAACCTCTCTAAAAAGAATCACCGCTTCCCACAAACCCTCGCTCCGGCTCCTCGACGAAAAACTCCCCGGATCATCGATGCTTACGCTTACCGTATAGACACGTCGGAGACATTTACCCCACCCACGTAACCGGCGCGAATGACAGAGGCGCACTCGCGACACCACTCCATTTCGACGCCTCCTATGCATAAAGTTCCATCTCAAGCGCCAATACCCGGGGGATTTTTTAATTGTTATAATCAAATATTTAAGTAATAAATACATAGCCCGGAGGAAAATTTAGTTGTTATAAACAAATATTTGAACAATAAATGAGTGGGCCCGACACCTACGTAGCCCGGAGTAGAATTTAATTGTTATAAACAAATACTTAAACAATTAATAGATAGGCCCACCACCTACGTAACCCGGAAGATTTTTTAATTGTTATAAACAAATATTTAAATAATAAATACGTAGGTCCGATACCTACGTAACCAGAGGGATTTTTTAATTGTTATAAAAAAATGTTTAAACAATAAATAAGTAGGCCCAACACCTACGTTGCCCGGAAGAGAATTTAATTGTTATAAACAAATATTTTAACAATAATGACGTAGGCCGACACCTACGTAATCCGGAGTAGAATTTGTTATAAACTAATATTTAAACAATAAATGAATAGGCCCCTCAACCACCTAGCCCGGGGTAGAATTTAATTGTTAGAAACAGATTTAATGCGCGTACTACGGGAGATATTGCTCGCTCGTAGCGAACATGACGCAAGATTTCGTTGGCGTCGGTGCACTTTGCCTCGCCTTGGGATGGTAGCGCTGCGAGTTACAGTGAGGCTAGGTCGTAGCCGAGCGCGAGCCAGTTCACATGCCAAGTTGTGCTTACTGTAGGAGCAGAGCAGCTGTAGATTTCCATGATGCAAGGTAAGACTTATCCGTTCCATTTTCTTATGAATTCAATTTTAATTTTAATTTTAATTTTTTTAAATTTTTTATTCTTCTTTGTTTTTAGCTACTTAATACCATGTGGGTTTGTTAATAACAAGGTTAGCAAAGTATCATTCACAACTTCTGGAGCCTTCCATAAAGTCTGAAAAGGGTGAAGGTTTTGATTTTTTAAAGTCTGGTCATGCAAGAGTACTTTAACACGTACAAAATCCGAAGCTGCCTCATATGAGTTTACAACTCTTATGTGTATTCCTGGTGTTATCGAGTACACGGGTGCTAATATACAGCTTCTTGATTTACCTGATGTCATTGAAGGAGCTGCGCAAGTAATTATTTAAATTATTTATTAAAAAGATTTTGTAAAATGTTGTCATTCTATAAATTATAAAATTTATATCTTATTTAGGGTAAAGGTAGAGGTCGTCAAGTCATGTAGCAAGAACAGCAGACTTAATTTTGATGATGCTGGTGTTACAAAACAAAATGTTCAAAGGCAATCATTTGAAAAATAGTTGGAATCC
Source organism: Ormyrus rosae (assembly GCA_035047165.1). Lineage (NCBI taxonomy): Eukaryota > Metazoa > Arthropoda > Insecta > Hymenoptera > Ormyridae > Ormyrus > Ormyrus rosae. The sequence continues at coordinate 1,874 of JAWWML010034953.1, forward strand.
GTAGGTATTCGACTGAATAAAAGGAAACCAAACATGTTAGGTGTTTTATCTGGAGATTGCTTAGGAAGTCCTTACGAAGGTGAAAACCTTACTTCTGGTACCAAAATTGTACTACAGAATTCTTTCGATAAGCTAAAAGGACCAATTTTTAAAGTGTGTACAATAGTCAACTCTTTACAGACATAAGAAACAAGTTGATAATTGTTTAGAATAAATTTATTAATTTTAGAATTCCTTTAATTACAATATTAAACTTAAAAAAATCTTTTAGGTTTTTGAGAAATTAAGGAGATCTAAATTTGCAGATGTTTTCCTTCCAGCAAAAGAACAGTTTAATGGTCAAGGTTCTTTAGGAAATGGAGCTGCAATGAGAGTTGCACCAATTGTTCTTTTTTGTTATAATAATTATGAACAATTAATAGATATGGCAAGAAAGCAAGCAAGCATTATGCACAAAATAGGTTTAGATGGTACAATTTTGCAGGTGACTATAACTATTTTAAATCAATCTATATATTAATTGTATACTTGAAAATTTTAAGTAATAATATTGCACATTTGTAATGTTGCTAGGCTGTTGCTATTTAACAAAGTACGCACATGCATCCTGATGAAAAACTAAATGTCACAGATTTTGTCGATGAGCTTGTAAATAAAATGAATTTTATTGAAGTTAATGAAGAAGGGTAAATAAAATTAAATAAGAATATGTATAAAATAATTTAAAATAATAATTACATTTAGTATCTTAATGCAGTTTAGGTCTTGTAGAAGCTCAACCATACAAAAAGCAATTAAATTTAGTAAAACAGTTACTGTTAGAAGAAGGTGACTAGAACCCATACCCAGAAAAAGTGATTAAAGATTTGGGTAATGACATCAGTGATTTAAGATCAGTGCCAACGGCGATATTTTGTTTTCTCAGAATTCAAAAACCTATTGAAGGATTAAAACAAATAATCCTTATAGAAGAGCAATTCAATATGCTGTAAGTTAATATCTCTTTTTTTACCAAAAATATAAATATATAAAATTAATATTGGATTTATATTTTCAGATAAGTTTAGGTGGAGATACAGATACAATTGGAAGTATGGCTGGTGCAATATCAGGTGCTTTTTATGGAGAAGATAAAATTCCTTCTAACGTATTACACCATTGTGAGGCATCTACAGATTTTAGAGAACTTGCAGATAATTTATTTGAAGTTGCTATTTCAATGGAATGGAATTCAGATCAAACATTGTGTACACACGCAAAGTCCAAATAATTTTTTACCCAATGTACAATTTATAATGTACACATTGTAAAAATTAGATTTAGTTTAAGAAGGATTGTTTTGGATGGAAAGGATTCCTGCATGAATTTAGAATGACCATTTGGCAGTGGAATTAAAAGTCCACTAAATATAACTAGCTTAAACATGTTAGTAAATTTGAAAGACGATACGGGTTATTTGGTTGGCTGTCGATTGGAAGATTCAGCAGCTGAAGATGCCATCGGATGTACCGCTGGTATTCTAGGGGTATACATATTTTCCTTTTAAATCTGACTTTGCAACATTTCAAAACTCTGAAGCCTTAGATTCTTTCATAATATATATAAAAATTAGTGTTTAAATGTTTTTATATACCTAAGGGTATAAAACTTAACTGTGCTACTATTTGCAGGGAATGACGCGTGACGAACTTATAAAATTAAAAGCAAAATATTGCAATAAACTGTGCAGTGTTCGTATGCAGATTATTGGTCCATCGACAGCTTTTCTAAAGCCTATTTTTAATATTCTATCAATAAATACGATTGATTCAAATGAGGACCAGTTCAAGCCTCTTAACATTGGCGATTTAGATCTCGATTACTAAACAGTTAAATTAATAAAACTTGAAATACTTAAACTAATACTTTACTGAATCCCAAGGAAATATAATAAATTTTTTTGTTAAAAAAACGCTTTATATTTGTCATACAGTTATTTATAATATTTTCATTTATAACGTTTTAATTTACAATCGTATTAATAAATATTAATAGTTTAAAACTTTAAGTTTTTAAATTGAATTAATATGTACATGATTAAAATGTTATTATAAGAATTATTATAATAAGTTATAATAATAATAGACAGTAAATAAATAAACTTATTTTAGAGATTCTAACTAGTTTCATTGCATTTATTAAACTAGTGCTATACCTATTTTCGGGTAGCAGGAACAAATTATTGCATTACTTCATCTGGATGTTCCGGTAATCCCTTAACACAATCAGGCTTGCCTACGTAAAAGTACAAGTTACCGACGAATTTCGCAGTCCAGCTTTCTTCAAACAAGCGTGGAAAGCTTCGTCGCAAAGGCAGTGAGATCTGTGAAATTAAAAAATTCATGTTATTTACAGTTATTCGAAATTTTGTAACTTCTAAAACCGAAGTAGTCGAGTACTTACTTGGTATATACAGCTTTATTTGTAAGATTGTACCGCCCGTCTTTTGCAAGAACCTTTATAGGACAAAGGTCATGACCACGTCAGCATCTAATAATATTCAGATATTCGATCAAATTTAAAGTTTTTTTAGAACTCTAAAGTACTACCTGGGGGTAATGTAATAAAAAATGTATTACCTATGGGTTACGTAGGTGTTGGGCCTATCTATTAACTGTTTAAATATTTGTTTATAACAATTAAATTTTCCCCCGGATTACGTAGGTGTCGGGCCTACGTCATTATTGTTAAAATATTTGTTTATAACATTTCAATTTTCCTTTGGGCTACGTAGTAGGGCCTACTTATTTATTGTTTAAACATTTGTTTATAACAATTAAAAAATCCCCCTGGTTACGTAGGTATCGGACCTACGTGTTTATCATTTAAATATTTGTTTATAACATTTAAAAAATCCCCCGGGTTACGTAGGTGGTGGGCCTATCTATTAATTGTTTAAGTATTTGTTTATAACAATTAAATTCTCCTCCGGGCTACGTAGGTGTCGGGCCTACTCATTTATTGTTCAAATATTTGTTTATAACAACTAAATTTTCCTCCGGGCTATGTATTTATTATTTAAATATTGGATTATAACAATTAAAAAATCCCCTGGGTTACGTAGGTGTTGGGCCTATCTATTAATTGTTTAAGTATTTGTTTATAACAAATCAATTCTCCTCCGGGCAACGTAGGTGTCGGGCTTATGTATTTATTATTTAAATATTTGTTTATAGTAATTAAAAAATCCCCCGGGTTACGTAGGTGCTTGGCCTATCTGTTAATTGTTTAAGTATTTGCTTATCAAATACTCGCTCGGGTTATATATTTGTTGGGCTTACGTTTTGATAGTCCTAAGAAATTGTTTCATTTTCATTTTCTAAGCGCGCTACAATAAGCACTTTATTGCATTTTCGTGTGAATCGGAACCTTCCTGCTCTTACATCTGAATTAGGACTTTATTGCATTGAATATTTGAGATAGATCTTTCTTGCATTGAATGTTTGAGATAGATCTTTCTTGCACGGAAGGTTTGAGATAGAACTATCTTGCATTGAATGTTTGAGATAGATCTTTCTTGCACGGAAGGTTTGAGATAGATCTTTCTTGCACGGAATATTTGAGATAGAACCTTCTTGCATCGAATGTTTGAAATAGAACTTTATTGCCCGCTACCTTTGGAATGGGACTATGTTGAATCATCGGCGAGTTAGCGCTTTATTGTATTGGCGCTTGTGATGGAACGTTATGCATAGGAGACGTCGATTTCTCGTTCCGCGCGATATGGAGACCCTCCTTCGAGTGAACGAAGGTCTCTTGGATACGATATAATGATATACAAAATGCCAGCTGTCCTCGGGGCCCGAGAGTGTGCCAGTTACGTAACAGGAACCCACGGCACGTGAGCCGCCACTCGGCCGGCAATTTGTTACGTGTGGTGCAATCACTCATCGCACCGCGCGACGCCGGTATCGTTTTCCAGCATCTGCTCTACACCTACTCCCGACAACCCTTACAGTATTCGTTAGGCTGAAATGCGATATTCCTCGAGTAGGGGAGACTGCGAGTTGATACCTTTATTAATTAAGATAGTTTTTAAGGGGTGCTTTTTTTATTTTTTTTTTTTTTTAATGAATTTATTTCTGGTTAGTTTTTACTCGTTATTTTAATCATCGACTGCTTTGATCTTCCAACTAAGGACAGTGCTGAAATCGTCTTCCAACTAACCCCGGAAGCCGAAAACAATCTCTCCGCCAACGCCACACAATCCTCGAGATTCTTAAGAAAGATGCTCGTAGACCACCAGCGGCGTCTCGCTCACAACCCTCCCTTCATCTCCGCCTCCTATCGAAGATGAGCGCGACGATTTTGCAGGCGTTCTAGCGCCGTTCCCAAATAGAGCACTCTAGTGTCCGCAAGTCATTAGCCGAGCAAACGGCGTTCCGGCTCTCCGTCCACGCAGACGTGGCCACTTTTATAATCAGCTGACTGTGAAAGCAGAGCCCAGAATGCGACGCTATTAGGGAACAACCAGGCTTAGTCAAGGAGATGGACTGTTCTGGAGGGGTTAGAAGAGGGAAGGTGGCAGGTTTTTACAGTATTTAGGGGAAAGTTTTGATGGAGTAAGGTGCGAGAAAGGTTTCGAGCAAAAGATTCAGGTGAATAGAGATTTATAACAATCCTATTGTTAATCAATGTTTCTTATTATAAATAAGACTTTTGATACAGAGATAGTATTGAAATTCAAGATGAATTATTAATGATTAGTATTTCGATATTCTTCAGATTTTTATTTTTATGAGATAACATGAGATAAGAATTGGTGACACGTTCAGTCAAATATTATGAAACTTCTACTGAAAATTTTCCTATTTTGTCTGATAACCCGTTTATCAGCACAAAGTGAAAAATTATGTATTCGAAAAAAATAAAAAATATTTTTCATGAAAAGTTTCATAATATTTGGCTGTGTTATCACTAAAATTTGCAAATTAAATCAAGATTTTTGTTTCTATAAATACGCATTTTAGATTAAGAAAGCGATTCTAACTGAGTCTGTCCAACCCGAAACAAGTAAAATACTAAAATGGCTTTCCGCTATTTCTATTCTCTTTGCGTAATTTTACTCTTCGTTGCTATTATCCAAGTAAATGCTGACGAGAAAGCAGAATACGACACTCAAGGGAAAGCAGGTGCACTAAATCCTGTAAATTTTAATTAAATATCAATATATTTTTCCTTTTTATTTTCAATGAAGCTTTTTTAAATCTAATTCTCTTTTTTCCAATCTTTCTTCTAACATTTTACAGACCATAAAAGCAGTCGCTCGTTACCTTGCGAACCTCTTCAAAGGTGTAACAGTTACCCCAATAACACAAGTGCAGCAAAATAGAGCAAAATAACAGCAATATGCCAGCAAACAGCAAAAACGGACGCAGTTTTGCATCAAATTTATGTAAAATTGCAACCTGTGTTATTGGGGTAGTTGATATGTATCATATTAAAAATTCCTAAGTATAGAATATTTTCAGATATAATATTAATTTATATAAAAGTGTAATTGAAACAATATACTTGTAAATATCTTTTATAATACATTTATCATTTTCTTAATATTTTTTTATTAATTAAACGAGTAATTTGTATAATTTTTTAAGGTACACAGTGTGGACCAAATTAGAAATCAAATATTATTTTGTATAATTAAACTTTTATATAGTAATTCTTATATTTCGATTCAAATATAATTTATTTTTAAATAATTGAAAGCAAGAATTAATATAATGCTCTCTATTCACTAAATTTCTTAAATTACCCTATTTTTATAAATTTTTTTCGCGAACCAAATAGAAATGTCGGCTGCACGTCGCAAATAATTTTTTTCCCGCGAAAAATTGACGGGTTGTAAAAAATCAAATTGCCGCACGCTGACTTTTTCTCAAATTGTCAATGCTGAGAGAAAACCACCGCAGAGCTTGTATTTGTCACGCATTCGGCAGCGAGTAAATACGTGCGCGCAATATTGCAACACTGTGATTTCGCTTGCATACGGCAATTGTGCCTTATGTCATTGTCTGAATATTCAATGAGAAATAGCATTTTCTGGCTGCGATTTGGAATACATTTTTTGGGCTTAACTAAAATTTTGGAAAATGAAATGCTTTGTTATAAATGCGAACAATTTACTGCAGAACAATGTACATTATAATGTTAAATGAACCTCGCTTGTCAGCTTGTCACTGCATATTTCATGACAGTTGCTGTAAGACTATTAAGTTCTAATTTTCGAGTATATTCTGACAACAAGCCCAACGATATAATAATAATAATAATAATAACATTTTTTCTAACGCATTTACACGAACAAAATTGTCTTTTTCTTTCTAACTATTTTTCAAGACTTAAGCTGCATAATTCTTCTGCCCGCAATGGAAAGATACATTTTCACAGTAAGTTTTTGGTCTCTCGAGGCGAAGAGGCTAAAGTTGCAAGATGCCAAGTCAGTGGTGCCAGGAAGATGCTTTCAGTAAACACCAGCTATCTTAAAAATACAAAAAGCTAACTGCTTATCGGGTGAGCGTCGGGGAAATACATTTCCTCGGCTTTATCTGATTTTTCTAGATTATCAATTCCAGAGAGAGTTTCGAAGCTTTCCAAAGTGGATTACAATCGAAAGTGAAATTAGAGTCGATTTACGAATGCTTTGACATTTTAAAGCGAAAGATTTGTCGCAATTTTACTGTTTCTACCTGAACCTCGTTACGAGGATATTAACTCATGTTAATAGACCCATCAGGCGTGATCGACACATTATTATAAGTGCGGACGATCGCGCGACCGTTAAAGTCCGCCAAAACTGACATCGCGAAAATATTGCGAGCAAAATACGTCGGTGAAATTCTTATATAATGTAAATTCAGGAAAACGTTGACGTCCTGACTCGATAATAATATCGTAATTGAAGGGCAATTAAGCTGCCGCTGGTCCACCGGCTATATACAGCTATACCGAGATCTTGTCACGCTCCTAGACAGATAGAGCAGCGCAGCGCGTGCATATTATAAAGCCGGTTGTATTAATGATAGAACGACGTTATCTCGCGGGGCGCGCGGTATAGTTGCAGCGGCCCCGGCTCGCGCGCGCAGGATGCGCCTATAGATATACACGCATGTGTACCACGTAGGTAGACGTATGCGCGTAACGTCCAGGGAGCCCGACGATTTTGGCTATACGTAGCAATCCCTCAGGCGAATATTGCGCTCCGGCTCGAACCAATTGCTATGACAGTGGCTCTGATTTCGAGTACATCCTCTGGCGCGGTATAATGCATTCGCTTAAATCTCTCTGCGTTGATACGAGCAGTCTGGCCGGGTCTCGCGCGCAATGGTCAGATTGAGAAAAAGGTTGAAGCGGTATATATAGTATACATAAGCCCCCGTGGCGAGCGGTCTCTATTATAGGTAACACCGCATGTTTTCAAGTTTTCCTTCCGAAGCCAGTAAAGTTGCGCGCTTTTAGGAGAGCAGCTTCGTCGAACTTTAAAAACTTTATTGAAAATGAAAAAATAACTTTTGAAAATGGATGTGGAATAAAAATACAGTTAAATAAATTTTAATGTTCAAATGGAAAAGAATGGTGAAAGATGTAAAGACTTAATAGACAGATTCGACTGTGCAAATGCAGTGTAAGATTCCATGCAAAGATTCTAGTAAGAATTGTAAAAAAAAATTGTATATAATATGCATAATTAATGCATATACGTTTCCCCAGGAATGGACATTCATATAGAGTATATGCATAATTAACCTATAAACAAAACGCAAAAGCAGAAAGCTTAGCGAAACATTTTCTGTTTTTGTGTTTTGTTTTTTCCACATTTAGCGTGTGAATTAAAAATTATGTGTAGTTTCTAGGTTAATTATGCATATACTATGTATATTCTATGAATGTCCATTCCTGGGGAAATGTATATGCCATAATTATGTATATTCTATACAATTTTTTTTACATGGGAAATTTGTTGGGCAACATTTTTATAACTTTTAGACTTAGAAGAGACTACAAGACTTCCGTTATAATAATTTGTCTTCTTTTTCGTAATATTACTGATAGTAATATAGTATTCTTGTCATACCTCTGCCTAAAGTATTAATCTGGTATAAACCGATTCTTGTTATAATAATTTTAAATGTACTCGTTAACTGGCTCTGTCTTTTAAAATTCGCGAGTGTTCTTTTTGATCTTACTGTATTTTTCATGGTTAGTATTTCAACTTTAAATATTTTTCATAACGTTTTTTAGTTTCCTTCCAAAAAGACCTAGATTGGGGTCGAAACGTTCAACTGTCGGGTTTCCAATAATACCCTAGTGGAAACTGAAAACATTTTTGAAGTAATTAATGGCCAGTTTTTAATAGCAAAGTAGTTAATGGCCAT
>JAWWML010034954.1:0-10286 GCA_035047165.1 Ormyrus rosae
TATATTTTGTAGTTGCTGTTATTGAAATATTTATATATTTAAACTATATTTACTATGTGTTTGGCATCGATGATAATATGAATTTCTTTAAATTGTTTAATTTGATTTTCGTATTCTGCTTTTTTTTCTAGACATAACTTTTTAGTTTCTTTTTTAAACAATATCTCCGCAGTTCGGGTCATTCAAGTTGATGATGGTCTATTGTTGAGCCATAAAATTTCCTTGGTAAATAAAAAAATAATAAAAAAAAATTTCCTTGGTGCTTTTATTTACTAACATCAAAGACGTAACCGAAACTGCAAAAATACTTTCGCAATATGCTCTTTCATCAATTACTTTTTGCTTATAAACTGGAGCATTTAAATGCTCCACAATTGTACCATCGAACCCGTATTTACATATAAACTTCAAAATTTAGGTTTAAGTAATCAAGCAATCGACCAATAGTTATAAACATCAAATTCTACAGTGGAATTGAACATTCTATTTCTGTTATAATTAAGCCCTCCTAACTTTTTCTATCTGCACATATAAAAAGGTTTAAAAACTTAATTTTAACATAATGTAGGATATACATTTAATTGTACCATGTAATAAGAAGGATAAATGTTACTATTTGTTTTTAAAGCAGCTTCTCTCATTAAATTATAAGTTATTTTTGTTTGCGACATGGGTATTTAACGTGTAATATTTTATTGATTGAATTGTCGCACCGGCACGATCGTACATCGCGCCGTTTATTGTGTGTGTGTCCGGCTAACTCTTACCTCCACGTGCACTTGCCCGTGTTGTGCACGCGTACCTCGGTGACGCGTCGATCCTTTTCGGCGCCACACACACACATACGCCGAATTCTTGTTTAATTGTAGATATTTATTGGAGAGGGAAATGGCATGCAAATAAACGATTCGCCCATTTGTAATCAAAATTTATCACCAAGCTAGTTTCGCTTGGATATGACTTTATTTAAAACAAAACTTTAAATTATAATTGCTTTTTCGCAAAACGCGCTCGAATTTCGCTCGCTTTTATAATTACGTCGCGCATGGCTTTACAACAATATTGTGCGCGGAGATCGAATCATCGAATTATTTATTTAACTCAGCGAATACAAAATCGTTAACGCGTTCTTCGCTCGTACTCTAAATTTGTTCTCGCGCTGAACTATAAACGCACGCTCATGATCGCGTCTACCTGGTCGCGCTGCTTGTAGACGCTTTCCGCCGCTGCCCGTGCGATGCTCGCCGTGATGCTTGGAGTCCGCATTCGTCTTGGGGTCTGCGTCGGCTTTCGGCTCGCAGTCGCTGCATCGGCTGTTAGACGCAGGTAGCTCCAGGATGCTGCTCGCCCTCCTGGATATTAGCGGCGGTGGTGTTCATCGGCTGGGCTTTCACCGACCTCCGATCGCAAGTGATTGGCGCGATCGCGACTCGACCTTCTTGGCCACTAGACTGGGCGAGAGTGAGTGCTCGACTTTCTCCCGAAATTTCTAACACTGCGCGCTCCCCACTAATTGCTCGCTTCCGAGAAATGTTCGTCCGCGCGTGTTTACGCGCGTTTCGACTTTCTTGTCGCGCGAGCCTCGGCAATACCTTTGCCTTGCCGGCAATAAATTCAATTTCAATTTTAAAATTTAAGATTTTAAAATTTCGTTTGTGCGTGGCAAAATGCCACGTCACATTGTGAAATTACAATCTACGAAGAGCGCTAAAGCTTTTTCAACCGACATAGTTTTCTTCTCTGTAACTTTGATTTTTTTTACTATTTCATCTACAGAATTTTTATTAACTTGTAACGGTTCAAAATGAACCGTCACAAATAGTAATAAAAATAGTATACTAATTTAAGGCTAAAAGTCAGATACGAGCAACCTGGGTGAAACCCAGGAACAGAGGCTCAGGCGGGCAGGCTATATGAATAGCCTTGCCCTTAGGAAACCTAATTGCGATAAAGAATGTGCAGTTGAAGAAGGCTCTGCACAGCCGTACAAAATTAATTTAAAACAGCCTACACTTGCACAAGCTAGTACGCGGAGGCTCTTGGGTGCCTTTACATAACGGAACCCTACATTACATAAAGATCCTAACCCTCGCTTTAGCTACACTTGCACTACACTACACTACACTGGCGATGGTCCCTGATCCAGCTGAAGTGGACGCTTTGCTCCCTCCTAGAACACCTGATAGCTGGGGCTGATCCTCAGCTGGCGCAGACCCCTGTACCTCCTCAGCAAAGAACCGATGACCCTGTAAAGAGACAAACAAGACATATAATAACCATGTATGAAGAGTAAAGCTTAGGAGATCAACTTACCTGCTGCACTTGAAGACGCTCACTACTGGAAACATTGGACAACTATATCCTTGGAGTGGAACAGCATATGCTGCTCCTGCAGCACCTGAGTCGCCTCCATAATAAATAATTATTTGTATAAACTAATAATTTATAGTCAAAAGTTATACTTTACCTGTTTTACGAACTGGCATACGTGCATCTGGTGCAAACATTTCATCGTAAAAAAATTAAATTCACCTTCCAACCAACTATTTTTGTAATGTTTTACAACACCATCAAAATTTCTATCATTTTTATTCAAGGCTTTAAGTTTTTGTTTATAGTTATTAAAAAAACTAGTCGTTAAACGTCTTTTTAAAGAACTTTTCATCCTTTCATCATTTACATTTAAATCGAAGATACGTATTAATTGATTAGCAATGAAGATTTTTTTTGAATCAGTTACATTACCACGTGAGTATGAAGGAACACTTTTAAATAAGAAAATAATAAGAATAAAATTTCATCCTCCTAAATATTAAGGCTTATTCTCAGGGAATAATTTTTAACGAAAGTTTGACCATTGCTTCTTAAAAAATTAGAATCAGTAAAATGAATTTCGAGATATAACCAAATAGCAATTCGATGTCTAGCACTCCAAGGAGTTACGCCAGCCGGCCTGGATTTGTTGATATCTCGCCCTCACAAAGGGTACAAATGGAGATATTGTCTAAGATGCAGACTTTTAATGTTACCCTGGCCAGGCAGGAGGAATTAACGCCATATCAGGAAGAACTGATAGACAAAATGGGAAAGATGTTGGAAAAACTAGAGAGAATAACCTCTAACATTTTAGAGGCTGAAAAATGTAGATCCAAGAGTTTAGATGTAATAAATTGTTTTCTTCTAGACTCTAATTCCGACAATTTTAAAAGCAATAGTATAGAAAGCTCATTCATCCCCCTTAGAAGTAATAATAATAATTTAGAATCACAACCGGATGTTTTTAAAAATTTAAACGAAACCTTTAAAAATATTAATAAATCTTTAGCATCTAATTCTAATACGCAAAGACTTTCAGTTAAACGCGATTATAAATTAACTTCGAAAACCGGCATACATATTTGGCTAGATCATTTATATTCAGAATTAAGATCAGTAAACTTAGTAGATGTAATTGATGAATCTGTTTCAAAACCTTCTGACATTAATTTGCAAGACTTAGAAAATAAGAAAAATTTAGTCCGAGACATTATAATAAATCATCTAGATGAATTTTATCATAAAAAGGTTTTGAATATTAACGATCCGAAATTATTAACAAAATTAAAGAAAGCAAACGGATTGAGGCTAATATAACTACTACTTCGGTTAGATAAAAAATATACAAGTTAACATTAAATTCGAATGATAAAATTAGCGATTTTATAGAAATATTTGACTGAATCATTAGAGATTACGAAAATTGTAATCCATCCGAACAATTATCTTTAGAAGAAAAGAGATCAGTTTTTTATCAAGCAGTCTCGGAAAACTTTCCAGAACTGAGATCTGCTACGCTAATTAGCAGACAAACGAATAAAACCGAAATGAGTTTAGATGAGATAAAAACCTTCTTATTGCAGTTAGAAGCTGAAAAGAAAACTGATAAACTAAGCAACGACGCACCCAAGGACCACTTGGTGCAGCGTAAGCTCTGGATGTCAGGGCCTAACGCAAGGTGTTTTAGATGCAACAAAGAGGGTCACACTTCAGCAGAGTGTTCATTAGCAGAACACAACTTGTGGTTAGGTATTTATTTAAATGACAAACGCTTAAAGATTTTCGACAAAAATTCAGGAAGAGAATACCTAACAGGAAAATACGTAAAATCAAATTGGTGGATTTTCTTAAATGTTAGGACTGATAACAAGCTAGAATTGGGGAAGTTGAAAATCAATTTACAAACGTAACTACTGGGGTTCCACAGGGAACAATCCTTGGTCCTTTATTTTTTATAATTTATATTAATGATTTGTTTTATGAATTGGCGGATGAATCTATCCTCCTGTATGCAGATGATGCTGCAATTGTCTCTACTGGAGCAACTTGGCAAGAAGTACAAAACAAATTAAACACGTATTTAAATAAAGTATCAGTATGGTTAGCACTAAATAAATTAACATTAAACATCCAAAAATCTGTCTATATGTGTTTTGGAAACTATGTTGATAGTGTTCCTGATTATCTTAACATAAATATACAGGGCAAAGAACTGAAAAGAGTAGATTCATATAGATAACTTGGTATCACCTTTGATTACAACATCAAATGGGATAAACACATTAATTACTTACTGAATAGTTCCAAATATTTATTCGTTATCTTCTACAAAATATCTAAAACTATGAATACAACCACTTTACTAATGATCTATTATGCATTATTTCACAGCATAATTCTCTATGGCATAACTGCCTGGGGTGGTGCTTACAAAACAACAATATCTACACTTCAAGCTAGACAAAATAGACTCTTAAAAGTGGTTAGTAAAAATAATTTTCTTACTAAAAAGCCACTCAATCTAAATCAAATTTTCGCCATGGAATCCGTAAGATACAACTATAATTACTTGAAGGAATTATATGTTAACTCTTTTAGTTGTACCAGACATAAACTAATACCACTACCAAAGATCCGTAAAACAGTAAGCAACAAGAATAATTATGTCATTGCAATAAAAATCTGTAATTGCCTACCCACTACACTAAAAACGCTAGACATAAAGTCTAATCAAGACAAAATAAAGATTTGGATAACAGACAATATATAAGCCAAGTTTGCAAAGATTTGTTTTTCCTACTTTAACTTTAACATTAATGTAAATTTTGATACAAATGTTATTAATTTTAAAAATTCTACAAATTGTTATTATTAATATGAGCGTCATAAATACATTATAGATTCTATTTATATTTATTTTTATAGTCGGATGGAAGTATTAAAGATGAAATGTAAATATATAAATAAATAATACTTCTTTAGTTGTAAGCATTAATTTTAAGTTGTACCAGACTAGCGTACAGGTAATTGCATTTACCTCTGCTGAATTGCACATATGTAATTTTCTGGTTTACTATCAATAAATAAAATAAAAATAAATAACGAGAACTCTTTAGATGAAAAATTTGAAAAGTACTCCTGCAAAGCGAGAATTGTTTCTCTAGACTAGTTTTTACAACAATCTCAAACGGATTTAATAAACTTAGAGAAATAGGACTCAAATGTAGGAATAAACAATAAGGATAAATCAGTAGAAATTCCGTCTGAGATTGGGAGGGAAAGTTTGGAAAAACCCGTTCCGATAATTAAAAACACAAATAGTTCGGGAACAATATCAGATTTAGACTTAGATGAAAATATACTGAATAGGAAAATTCACAATCTAGACGACTTAAAGTCAAAAGAGACCCTAGAAATGTTAAATAAAGATGTAAAGATAAAAGATATAAACATAAATAAATTAGATGAAGGAATGTTATGGCATATGAAGCTAGGCCATACTTCTCTAGGGTACATAAAACAACTTCAGAAAATAGAGGATAAATTAAATGGAATTAAATTTGAAAAGTGAATTTTAGATTGTGAAGTATGTATTTTGGCAAAAATGGAGAAACTGCCATAATGAGAAATAAATTCATAATTGTGTTCGTAGATGACTTCGCAAAAGCGTATTCTGTGAAACACAAGAATGAAGCAAGGTATTGCTTAGAAAAGTTCTTAATGAAAGCTAGAAACTTACTAGGAAAAGATGAAAAGGTGTGTTACATTAGAGCAGATAATGGAACTGAGTTCATTGGAGGAAAATTTTTACAAGTAGTGAAAAAGAAAAAGATAGAGTACAATTTATCTCCACCACACACACCTGAACTCAATGGAACTGCAGAAAGATTCAATAAGACTCTGCAAACCAAAATTAGAGCACTGATGATTGATTCAGGTTTACCAAAAAGTATGTGGATCTTGACATTAGAAGCAGCAGTTCATGTGTATAACAGAACCCCACATAAGACGTTGAACGGAGATACACCATTAAATTTGCTTACTCCTAAAAGCAATAATCACCTGGATAAAGTTAGAAAGTTTGGATGTATAGCTTATGCTAAGATTCCAATAAATGAGACTAAGTTCTTAGAATGAGCCATCAAAGCTGTAATGGTCGGATATTCTCAAACTGGTTACGTGTTATTGTCATGATGTCCACAATATGGAAAATTCTTATTTTCCAGACATGTTAGATGCAATGAAAAATTGATATACCAAGATGTATATAATCACATATTCGAAGAGATTAGAGAATGAGAAAAAAGAAGACTTAATACAAAAAAAAATGCAGATCTTACATTAAATTTTGAAAATAATAATCAAGAGACGATCGAAATTCAAACAGAAGAATTAGAGATAAAACAGCCAGAAGGAGAAAAACGAAAGCCTGGAGGAACCGGCTCAGAAAATCAGCAAACGTCCTGAAAAAGCAGCAAAGTCTAAATGGAGATTAAATGTTAGAGCCAGAGAAGTACAAAGTACTGAGAAATTAGAAGATGCAAATTATTTTGCTCTATTGGCTGGAATAAATAAAAATCCATCAACCTACTTCGAAGCTCTTCAAACGGCGGACAGTGAGAAATGGTTGGACGTGGTCAAAGAACTGAATTCTATGGAAGAGAATCAGGTTTGGGAAATTGTGGAAAAAACAGATTTTACTCAAGATGGAAAGATAACTAATGTCATAGATTTCTGATGGGTATTTAAGAAAAAGTTAGATGAAGCCGAAAAATTATGCTACAAAGCAAGATCGGTAATTAGAGGCTTCAAGAACAAGACAAAATACGAACTTAAAGAAACATATGCTCCTGTCTCTAGAATGTCACTTATCAGGTCAGCTTTGGCTATTATAAATAAATATGATTTAGAAGCAACACAACTAGATGTCAAAACAGCCTTTTTGAATGGAATTCTAGAAGAAGAACTTTACATGAAAATTCCAGAAGGTTTAGAGTGTAATGACTTAGTTAAACGCACAAAAGTATGTAAATTACAGAAATCTCTATACGGATTAAGAATTAGTCCGATGAAATGGAATCAGAGATTTTCTGAAGAAGTATTAAAGTTGGGATTGGAAATTAAACTGTTTGGAGATACTGTTACATGGAGAAGCCACAAACAGAACTACGTGACGCTATCAACATGCCAAGCGGAATATCTTGCCATGAGTGATGCTTGTCAGGAACTGGTATCCATTGACAAAGCTACTAGAGATATACTTAGAAAAACCTTGTATCCTATTACTATATGGTGCGAAAATAAGTCAGCTGGGGACTGCACTTAGATGGATGGAAGTCACAAGCTGAAGAACTTTGACGAAGATGTAGAAATTATTAAAAATAATCTAGAAGCTAGAGAAAGCTCAGGGAGTAAAACCCATATAGCAAAGACTCATGGGGATTAAATCAAATCGTGCGTGTTAGAAGGGAAAGTAATAGTTAGATGGATTTCCACCAATGAAAACGAGGCTGATATTATGACTAAACCCCTGTCAGCCGAGAAACATAATTATTTTAGAAGCAAAATCTTTGTAACGGTACGCCTTGCCCATAGGCAACCCGACGTACCGATACGTACTCTCGGGAGTAAGCGCGCCGCGACCGTGTACGTGCGCCGCGCGAAAACCTCGCTCCCGCAAGTAGACTAGGCGAGCCGTGGAGATATAGGAGGGCCGCGGAGCGTACTCAGCATGTGAAAACCCGACCTCCCACTCTGCCCGAATAGGAAGCGGTGACGACGACAGACAAGAGGACCATCCACAGGACGGCTGACCGGTAAGCATTTGGCTAGGCGGGGATAGTCCTAGAACGAAACCCGACCAAGTCGAAACCTTCGCAAGGTGGTTCTTCCATTCTTTCTATTTCTTTAATACCCGTTTTGCCTAGAAGCTTAGGTTAGGACTAGCTTCGGCGAAACTAGCCAAGTCACCTTGCTACTAGAGCTTGGTGGCGGCAATACCTCCTAGACAGAGATAGGTGGGGAGAAGGGGGGGTGGTGTTTCGAGTGGGGGTTCACTCAGATGGACTCCGCCAACTTTGAGACAGTCCTCCGCCTCCACCTCAGGGTACCAATAGGTAACTCCGTCGGTAAAAGAAGATAGCCAGGTCGGTAAAACAGGGTCACGAAGGAAACTTAAAGGGTTCGCGTTTGAGCGTCGGGGAATAATTTTCTAAGCCGTTTCCCAAATGAATAACCTCAGTCGGTAAGGTAGATCGCACAAATATCCCGAATTATATACGTTGCGCGATGATTAACACTAGACGGCAACGATAGCCTGGTCGGTAGAACAGTAGTTCCCTAGGTTCATCGTTTTAATACACATCAGCACATAGCTTCGAAATACACTTTTAAATTATTGTAACAATTACACTAAACAAAGACATCATTGCGTTTGTAAAGTTTTCTCGATTTCTTAAATAAATAAGAATGAAATTTAGCAACTCGAATGATTATTTATACCCTTCACCACCTACCATCCTTTCGAGTCTCTCTCTAAATTAAATAAGTCGATGAAAGTAGAGTTTTTCAGTAAATATTAACATTCAAATTTTGCAAGCTTAACTTCTAAAATAATTAAATCAAATTAGAAACGATTAAGCTTTGAATAGAGAGTGAACCTTGCATCTTAGAGTTAAAATAAATTTTATTCTTTCTCGATGCATTAATTGTATTATATAAAATTTGTGTTATTTTCAGAGGAACAGAATAAATGTTCAGAATAATAGAAGATCCAGAGCATATTAGATGTGACTCCAAAGATGCCCACCGAAGGGAGGGAGTGTGAGAAAGAGTAATTCGATAGGCTCTCTCGATCGGCACATGCCTGTGCTTTCGAATCGGAGAGATCCTCTAGCTTCGCGTTGCTTCTAAAGCTTATAAATCGTCTACAATAAGTTTATTGTTAAATAAAGAGTGTTTTATATTGTGTACATTGTGTCTGTGCAATTGCTGCGGTACTTCCCCCAGCCCATCACCCTTCCTCGACAATCCAACAAGTATTTCAAAATGTTGATTTATTTATTATAATTCGCGATATATGTTATAATTCGCGAAGCAAGTATAAGTCGATATTACTTTTAAAATATTTCATGTTTTTAACGTAACGTATCCTCGTGAAAGCCAACACTTGTGGCTGGTAATTTAAAAATGTCTTTATAAAATTTCGACTCCGTGGAACGAAATATTTTCTCACGCAGAATATTTAATTAACTATTTTAACAAAAAGGCGGTTTCTGCTTACTCTGCTGGAAAATTCGATATATTCCCTTCCCAAATTCCCTTCCCAAAAAATAAAGCAAAAAACAAATGAAAACATAAGAACTTCCCTCCCTGCTAACCTAATCATCTAAATTGAATTGTGAATTATGATTTTTAAGTCGGTAAATATTCCAATAACAAAATGTTCTTTAAATTTTGAAAAAGTAGTTAGTTAATTTTTCCAAAATATTAGTCAAAGAATAATAATTTAAAGCGTTATTAAATCACTGATGTATTATGAGCAAAGTTAACGCTTGCCACGCGCACAATTCTAAATCTAGAGTTGAAAAAAGCTTAGTTATGCAAATAATACTATCAGTTTTGATAATTCCAAAGATTCTTGTAATAATAAAATAAATCTTATAATATAAAAGTGTAAATACATTTTTTTTTAAATGAAAATTAAATAGTAAAAGTCTAATTTTCCTTTTTTCGCTGCGGGCTTTTCAGCATCCGCTAACCAACAACCATCGCTTCGCTCCGATCGAAAAACGCGTTATCACCATATCGATATCAAGCTCGCTCATTATCAACATATCAATATCAAGCCCAGCAGACGGAACTAACCTAAAGGGAAAATGAGCCTTGCACATACCTACACTGAGAAAAATGTCATACGAAAATTTAATATATCATATAATAAAAATTACTATATTTTATAGTAACGCGAG
>JAWWML010034955.1:0-10284 GCA_035047165.1 Ormyrus rosae
GGGGGGCATGGAGGAGCCGGAGGGGGGGCAGGAGGGGCCCAATGCTTAAAATAATTATAAAAATATCGTAGAAAGAAGCGACTTTTTTCCTTATTTTGAGGGGGGGGGGGAGCCGGAGGGGGAACTGAACGACAAGCATAACGCTTACAACTATATGATATAGTAAGATACATACGGTATTTGCTTTCGAGTCGGTGAAAGCTTGACAGTTTGCTAAATATGTTTGATATTGCATGGATTGTTGGCTGGGGCGGGCATCAAAAATACATGCATCTTAAAAAAATACATAAGGAGGTTAAAAAAATTATTAAAATTAATTACAATATAAATGCCGTTTTTATTTATAATTTATATTCTTTATAAATTTATATTCTTCCAAATAATTCTTAAAAGTTAAATAAACATTCATACATTGGAAAAAATGAGTAATTTCAATATTTCTTTGAATCAAACAAACATTTTTTTAAGGGGGTCTTACACAAAAATTATGAAAAAAATCAATTTTTTTTATTTGGTTTTTAGATTCACTATACTATTCAAAACCTAAATAAAAATTTGCATGTACAAATTTAGAAAATTTAAAAAGTAACAGCTTAAAATTTAATTATTAAAAGTTTGTATAGCAAAAAAAAATTACTATAAAAATATTTTAATTATTATTCTCAGATTAGTAAATATTTTTAAATCGTTTAAAAACGTTACGGTATAAAACCGTCGAATAGCTGTAACGTGGTTACCGAAGTAAATCCAGCTTATGAAGGTTTAGATTTAAAGTTCATATGATTTTGTATGTATTGTGCGTCGAATTTACGCAATTTTTTAACTTTTTTTTTGTTGCGAAATAGTTTTGACCGTTTTTTCTGACATTTAAAAAAAAAGTACACGTGGAGAACGAAGGTTATGTTGTGTACCAGATCAGCAAACGGCACGCGCTTCAGCGCCCTCGCACATCTCTTTTAGGTAATTCTTTACATCCTGCTCGTTAAGCCGAAGTTAAGCGGTTTCCAGCTAGCAACTCGAATGAAATAAGAAAACTATATCCTAATTAAACTAGCTAGGCGTTAATTATTTAGCCTGCTAGACTGGTTAAGTTTTCACCAGGGTAATGTTTCGCCTCAAGTGTTGGTTGAGGTTAAACATTTTTGTACATTTGTTGAAGTTTAAACAATCATTTTTGATGAATTATAAAAGTGCATAATCATTTAATGATGTCAAAGAAGATACTTCTGGACACAGTGCTACTATTTGAAAACACGTAAATTTTAAAGTTCCATTGTTTCTTCAAGCTGTCAAGCTAAAAAAAACTTTCATTTGTGTTTCAGGTTCTCTTTAACTGTTATTATAAATAGGCTTTACTATTTAATGCAGTAATGTATTTAAAATATTATTTTGAAAGTGCAATTTGTAAGTGCCAATACAAATGTGAATTTTTCCATCAGCGTGTCAGCACTGCCTGATATTGTAAACATTATGATGTTTTGAACATCATGCGCATGGACCACTTCAAAGTTATATTTGTTGAAGAGGAAATGTAGCTGATCTGATAGTGTTAATTAATAATATATAAAATAATATATAAAAACATAATATATAACTTAAAAGTTGAAACCTTTCTTGATGACAATGAAGTGCGAACATCTTAATCATCTTTAACTTTTTATGCGAAGAAGTAATTTTGAGTTTAAAGTTTAGTGCTATGCCAAGTGTTATGTTTTTAAATAAATTCTTTTATTGTGGTTTTCTGTAAAATGTGAAATTTTGGAGTTTGGCATAAGCCAGAGACTGAACCGTTCAACATATTTGGACTTGGTTCAGCTTAAATTGTTGGAAATTTATGCCATTATGATGTGAAGAGTTGTATGTTTTAAAATTATTTAGCTAACTAGTTTTAAAAATGAAAAATTTGTATAAATGTATAAAATTGACATTATTTAGACAGTTTTTAGATTTTAAAAATTAGTGAAATAATTTTAAAACATACAACTTTTCACGCCATAATAGCGTAAATTTACAACAATTTAAGCCCAATTAGGTCCAGATCTATTCATCGGTTCAATCTTTGGCTTACGCCAAAGCCAAAATTTAGAACACTGCATATCTCTATATAAAATGAGCCTAGGACCTTCTACCATCGCTCATTTTATCATAAATTGTATATATATAAAGTGTATAATATTTATTTTTATTTATATAATTAATTTTTTTTGTTACAGATGATTTTTCTCAAAATTTTTTTTAAACGTATTCAAAGAAATTTTCAGTTAATTCAATTAAATATTTACTTGACAAACTTTTAAAGAAATACTTTGATGAAATTGCTAATTTTTTAATGTATAATACAAAGACAAAGAATACAAAATTTATTACAATACTTTATACTTTGGTTTTGATATTTAAACTTTTTCAATATAATAATACTGCTTTGAGATCAATCTTTGTTAGATTCTTTTATATTGAATTTTCTATATAGCCTTGTGCTATAATGTCAGAATGCCATCTTTCTAATTGTTTAATTATTTACATGTTAACGCCAGAATTAAAAAGAAGCGTTACTGCTGTTCTTCTAAAGCAATTTATATTAGCTTATATCAATTTATATTAGTTATTTCATTACAACATATTTTATCTGTAAATATTAATAATATAAAAATGCAATTGAATGAAGTATAAGAGATAAAGCGAATACATAAATAATTAATTCTTTGTGGCTGAGTACACATGATCATTGGCTGCTGTCATAAAATTCATTATTTCATCCCAGGATAGAATCAATGATTTTTTAGTTTGTAACCTTTGTTAATATTTTTTATTATGCTTTTTAAAGCTAAAAATTTGCTAATATCAATATTGTCTTCCGTATTCAAAGTTCTTTCTCTTAATGTATTAAAATAAATAATTAAATTGCTTTCTTCTGAGTTTGCTGATAGTGCACTTTTATTTTCTTCTTGCCACTTTTTGTAATTGTTATAGACAAGGAGATATCTTTCAGAAGTCTTTTGTGGTAATGTTTCTGATTGTATAATTATTATTGCCTCTTCGTCGAAATATCGTAAAACTTCTTCTTCGTCTGTGGAATCACCATTTTGTTATTTTTGTACATCTTTTAAAGTCAAAAATTTATACGTTTTACTTTTCTTAATCTGCACTTCTTAGGTAAAGCCAAGTACATGTGATGAAATGAATGAGAGACTGGTTGCGACGCCACTGCTCTCTCCTCTCGGTTAACTCCGTAACTCTTCGTCACTCGTTTGCTTGATATTAAATTTATTGTTTTTATGACACCCGAAAGTAAGCATAGAAAACGAAGATTTTAGTACATATTTTATTGTCTTGCCGTGCAGGCAAGACGATGCCGCGCGCGTGAGATTAAGCACTGCGGGAGCTCGGACGTGCGAGTGAGACAGAACGAGTGCGCGCAGGCGCGCAGGCGCTCAGGCGCAGCTAGCCGGAAAGTGCCGCAGCCAATCAGAACACGGCGTTAGCTCAGCCGGCCGCAGAAGTCGCTCTTTCTGGCCTGAAATTGAGCCGGGAAGGACGCACTTTCAGCCAGGGGAGCAAGAAAAAAAATTTTCATAACACAATTTTTTCAATTGAAAATATAAAAAGAAATTTTCAATGAAATTTTTATAAAAAATCGCCGTTCTGTTTATATTTCATATTAAGAAATGTAATTGGGCTTAAAAGACGCGGGATACATTGAAGTTTGTCATGTAAAAGTTTCAAATAGAAATATGAATATTCACAAAAGTTATGACCAGTTGAAGTGAAAAAAAGTATTAAATTTTTTTTTCTCAAAACTAAATTTTTGATTAAATATTTCATAAACTATACAAATTATTATTATAGTTTATATGGGAAAAAGATGCGCAATGGAATTCTCTACCGAAGCGAACTTTTTAAATTTCATTTTAAGGGGGTATTATACGAAAATTTTTAATTTAAAATTTTTTGAAATAATTTTTAAAAATGTTATAATTTATTAATAAATGTTATTAGAACAATATATAAATGTATAAAAATTTTTAAAAATGAGTTTTATTACTATAAAATGAATTTTAATACAAAAATTTCAAATGTGAAGTTTTTAGCGTGCGGATTGTGCTTCAGTCGTGTCGCCACGGTCGCCGTAGTTACTTTTTGACAACCAATTGCTTTTAGTAAGTTGTTGAGGATGGGATGGTGAAGAGCAAAAATTCACGAATGTTTTCCAAGCCTCTTTATTTTATTTTCTAATTACTACAAAACGAAGCGAAGACAAGAAGTGAGTCGCTCTGCGCCGCGCGCTCCCTTTTAAGCGCTCGAAAGTCGTTGAGCCTCCGATGCTTCGGCCGCCGAGACGCCGGGCCGCTACCCAATCTCGAGAAACTGCCTTCGAATAGCCGCGCTTCTCTAAGATTCTGAAATAAGAAATTTTTGGCGGGCATTCGATTGCCGCGCTCTCACAAATTTTTGGAAACGAGGAAAGGGGAAAGCGAGCATTTACGCGGGCATTTTCTCAAAATTTTTCAAAGAATGAAGTAGCGGCAACTAATTAAATAAATATGTTAATAAATCTTTTTTTTCTGGGAATAACAATGCTTACTAACTTTTTTACGTAATTAACGATTTTTTCAACGAGCTTTTCTGCTATCACTCATTACGGATCTTGTAGGTTTTTATGGGAAAACCCAGTAATTGTGAAAATAACTTTTTTTCAATCTTTTTCAAATTTTTATCCTGAAAAACATTGACAATTTCAATGATCTTTACAATAAATACTTCTTTTAAGTGATAAAATGGCAGACTTGGATAAAGAGCTTAAATAGAGCAAGGAATATGGCTCTTCTTCGTCCGAAGTGTGAAAGTTTTTCGTTAATTTACAACGGGACGTGGTGTCGCCCACGTAGCTCTGCCACTGCTCCTGACAAGCGAATTGCCCATGTCCGGCTCCCTTTTTTCTGTACTTCCAGAGCTATTACGAACGCGACAATAAAGCAACTGTTCCAAAACAAAAAAGCTCTTCACTTTCAGAAAAGCAGAAACATTTAAAAAGATACCGACGAAACAAACGATTTGAAATTCTGCTAATGGAAAAGCTAATGGAAAGGGAAGAATCAGTCCATTCATAACTTATTTGTTTCAATACAATTACACTTTTACAATGCACATTAAATTATAATATATTTTACAACAAATGAATTCATAATTCATAATAACGCAAAGTACAAATAAGCAGGAAGGTATTGGGAAATGCAATAAAAATCTACTTTTCATTTACGACAAAGCATTCGATTCGTTTAGGATTTACGGATATCTATTTTATAAGAAAGTGATTTAAAGTATGAAAGCTAAGTAAAGACCAACTAGGTGCTGACTAGACGGTGATCATGCGGTTTGCCGCGGAACTTGTAACTTAAACAATGTCCGCTGCAGTCATAACTTGGTAGCGCGGTTCTCTTTCCGAAGCCGAGGCAGCAAACAAAGAAAATCGATAGCGTTATAAAAAAGTGAGAACATTTCCAGTTTACCGGCAGCTAATCTGATTATCCTCGCAAAAAATTGTCAGAGAAAGTGGTTCCGCCTCTTTTTCTTGAATTATGTTTTGGTGCTGATCTTTTCCGAGATCTCAATCAACTGATAGAAGTGAGTGTCAATAATAGTAGATATTTATTAAAGGCCTGACAATACAAGTTCGAAAATGTAAATAAATGTATGCTTGTACTAAGAAAAAAAACTAGTCGAAACAACTTCTTCAGGCTTTTAAATGTAAACAACTGATTCCTGTCTATTAATCCAACAGAAAAACGGTTGAAATAACGCATTTTTTATTGAAAGAAAAACATTTTAATTGAATCAAAAAATATTTTGATTAAACTGTCAACATTTTTTTCTGATAAAATGACTAAAATAATGACATTGTTTCAATAAGTTTTTGTCGTTAATTAATAATTTATTTATTGAAACCAAAAAAATTTTAAATCAACGAATCAATATTTAGATTAAACCACCGAAAAGTTCTATCTGTTAGAAGAATTGAAATAATAAATGATTTAGTAAGTTTTCGTTTTTAAATTAATAAATTATTTATTAAAATAAACAATTTTCTTTATTAAAGTAAAACATTTTTTATTAAACGAACTAATATTAATCTTCTGAATCGTTTGGACGTTATGTTTTTTATCTTTAATACGGCGCATTAACCTGTTCTCGAACATTTAATAAATTTAATAATGGGTTGATAGTTATTTTCGACTTTCCTGTTATGATTAATTAGGTATTCCGTATTTTTTTAATTGTTCATGTCAGTTAAAACTTAGAAATGTAATAGTTCTGAAAAATGTATTAATTCTGAAATTATTTTCTCAAGATATCATTGTAGGTAAGTGGTTAACGAGTTTGATAAGTGCCGTGTCGAAGGACCTCGGTTCGATTCTCGTCATCATCAAAATTTTTAACTTATTTACTTGTAATACATGTATACTGTAATTACTGACAAAAATATAAATATAATATGCACATAATATAAAAATAATAATAATATAAAAATAACAATAATAATATAAAAACAATAAATACCGTCATCGATATATATAAGAGCAAAAATTATCAATCTCAAATACTGAGATGGAAAATGTTAATATAAGTTAAATGAAATAAAATAAATTTTTTTAATTTTATTATCTTTACGTATACTCCTTAAAACAATAATATTTATAATTCCATCAAAAAATTTTAACATTCTTTCAACATACTATCCTATGGCTTTAATGCCTCAAAAAAATTTTGTCTTTTTAAACTGTTTTCTATTTTGTTTTTGCAATTCAGTAATTTTCTGTTTAATTCTTAGAAAAAATAAAAAATATTGGTAAATCAGGTTTTATGATAGACTAAAAACAGATAAAATTATAATTTTAAATACTAAAACGTACCAATATAAATGCATCCTATGTAATTCATTTTTAGAAATTGTAAAAGGAAGATGGCAATTAGAATCGAGAACAATTAAAACACTATTTAAAAACAGTCCAAGCACGCAACACGCAAGCTTATGGATTTCTAGTGATATTAAAAAATGAATTACGAATTACACTGACCCGTCAACAATCAATTCTAATATTACAATTTTACTCACAAGGAGAGTGTATCAGATTGAAATTTTTTAATAATTGAATATAATTGCTGCCTCCTAGGTTGTTCTAAAAACCAGTTATAATTATATTTTAAGGTTTCCGGCACAAGAATAAATGGTTTTAGAAAAATGTCTCTATGGATGTGTACATGCGTGCAGGTGTGCGCATGTGTGCGTGTGCGTGTGCGTATGCGTGTGTGTGTATGCCTGGATCTCAGTTTCTCATGAACGGATTTTCATCTTTCACGGCTCATTTTATTTGTTTATTTTTTGTGATGGCGGCAAAAAAAATCTTTTTTTGTTTAGCTTATTTGTTTTCTAATTTTACTTTTTTTAATGATAGGATTGAGATATTTGAATCGAACAAAGACTATTTTAAAGAGCCTAAAAATACCTATTTTGGTTAGGTTATTAAATTTAATTTTAATGAAATATTTGCTAATTACGTGGTAATATATAATCAGATTTATGAAAATGTAGCCAGCAAACTTTTGAATTAGATCTAATATTATTTATTTTTAGAGCTATTTTTCATGCTTTTAATTTATCTACTTGCTCAACTTTGCCGAACGCATTAGTGTAATGCTCACGACACATTCGTTTGGCTTTGGAAATTTGTGAAAACGAAGTTCTACTGTCACAATTTTTCACTATAATCCGAGTTTTCTTTTTTGATTCGCGGGGGAAACATTGTAGCTTCCATAATAATAAATCCAAAGCAAGACGCAAAGGCCACCGACCACCGCACTTGGAGTATTTTGACTTTTCAACAGTAATCAAAGAATAGCTTTTTCCTGCCTAATCTCTGTTTTCGCTACCTATTTCATAGGAAATAAATGATTTATTTCTACCAGGGTAATTAGGTCTCTAAAGGGAATTTTTAATCTGCTCTTCACCGTTCGTATACAAAAAAACATAACTCATCCAAGTTTGAAAACTCAGAAAACAGTACCACGGCAATTGAGGCGAACACACTTGGCAGGCGTTAGTAAGGGTATATCAAGCCGCAAATATAGACTACCGACCTGATCACCATAAAAATTTATAGAGCCTTCAGCCGCCGCCGCCGCCATTCACGATCGTAAATTGTATTATCGATGTCTATTTTAGCAGCAGCAACCCTATGCCACCCTCCTTGGAATATTCCACAGCATTCGTATTTGTTCTACTGCTACTTTTTCTCTTCCGCTTTTTAAGCGCTCTGAACCCTTCGGTTTATTCGTCCAGAAAGTTCAAACAGTTTTTACTTACGCGTCTCCTTCGAATCGCGCGTTGTGCACTTAAAGAGCGAAAATTTACAGCCTACAGATATTCTCTTTTTGTTTCTCTTGTACGTTCCCTCTCTATGTCTCTGCTTTTTAATCAGATGGATAATGATTTATTCGAGCTGAGCTGCTGGGTTAAAACTATTAGGATTGAACTTGGAGAGGATGTTTAAATCTTTTAAGAAAGAATGTACTTTAGAATGTCTAAAAGATATTTTATAATTCCAATATTACAAATACTCTTGATTTACAATTCAAGAGCAAAGAGTTTCGCAACTTTACTGTGCATTACAAAATGCTCTTTGTTCTCGCAGTTAACTTTTTTATCTCCTTAAGATAAATTTAATAAATATCGAGCTATGTACTTTCCAATTAATGATAATAAACTACGCATACAAAAAAGCTGAAATACTAATTGTTTTCATTTTTAGACCTCGCATCCGTGTAAATATTTCATTTATATGATCCATATACTTTGACTTGAATACGTGACAAAATGAAATATTCTTTTAATATCTCTCCTTCCATTCCTCGCAGATAGGTAGGCAATCCTTAAACGCCGATGAATATTCTCGTAAACCATCGGCGTCGCGCGCACGCGACATCGACGAAAAAAAAGAAGGCAAGGATCAATGCGCGTATTCGACCTTTTTTGCCAAAGAATTCTCTACGACGTCGAGGAGGAAGACGCGATGATCTTGCGACGTCGACAAAAGCAGAGGTAGGAGAAAGCTGCACAGGCTGCGGAATTTTCAGAATTTCGAGCAGGGGACGGATGTATTTCATACCTGATTCGTTTATTAGAAAATAACGCATGCTAAGGAGGAAGATTGGAACGAGTGGAGAACGCCAGGCGAGTTTAGAATAACGGAATTCAGGGTTCAGTTGCACACGTTGAATGTTCAAAGATTGCAAAGGAGCGAAGAGATTGGCTTTGATGTCGCTCTTTATTTTCGGAGTTATCAATAAATTTTTTGCAAGAAATTTATTAATATTATCTACCGGTCTTTTGTTTTTAGTGTTTTTCGCTTTAAGTCAAAGTATGCCTGAATGATATTAATAATGATATTTTTCGAACATTAAATAAAATTCTCATTTTTTTTGTTTCAGTGAACTTAAAATTATGACTTAAACATTCATTGAGTCGTAAAAAATAAAATTTTGCCTTATCAGCGGCAATGGTTCAGTTGGTAGTGTCGGTACAAGGACTCTTAGCTGGTTCGATCCCGATCTCCGCCAAAAACTGACATTGGGACACTATATTTATTTAGAAGTGTCTAATAGCATTAAAGCTAAAATGGTTCGAATTCCACTATATGTAGAGCCATGCAAGGCTCGAAAAGAAGACTTGGATAGACTGTAAATTAACAAAAAAAATTTGCCAAAAAAATATTAAATTAGAGACAAATGCTATTAAATTAATCAAAAATGTTTTATCAAATTTAAGACTAAGACTAATAAATTAATAAAATTAATTAAAAAATTTGTTAAATTAATTTCGCCATAATTACAAGTTATTGCACTGAAGTACTATAAATATCCATAACCAATCCTTTGAATGTACAAGATAAATTCATGCGCGCTTTGCGCGCTGTATATTCTGTTTTTATTAGAGCTATTAAAAATAATTTATAATTTATAAAAACCAATTCTTTTTTTATTTATCTTTATAATTGATATAATACGATATACATAGTTCATTTACCTTTAATTTATGCTAATACTAAAAGTTGAGATTAGAAAGTATATATAAGCATTTATTATTAACCTTTAGAGGGCTGGAAAGCCACGATCGTGAAGCAACCTTGGTCCGACACAATACACATGATCAATCCTTCTCTCTAAATCTGAAAGAGTGAAAATTCACTCTTTGAACGTGCATATTCACTTATTCAAAAAGCCAGGAGCCGT
>JAWWML010034956.1:0-10283 GCA_035047165.1 Ormyrus rosae
TGTTTAGAGAGCGCTTGTCAATAGTTACCAAAACCATGCTATGTCCCACGTTTGCGATTCGTAACGGTAATTTTTCCCGTAAATTTAATTGGAAATTTTCAGGAAAAATTCTCTCAGTGTACTTTTCGAAATGTGGGTTCGACTTTATTTTTATTTATGTATTCTAGAGTAATTTCCATACAGTTTTGTACAAAAGCATACGAATTAGATAGTAATTACAATTGTAAAGTTAAATTGTTAAGCTTGACTGTATTACAATCTTGCAGAGAAAAACAAAGCTTTATGTTTTAAGCACTGTAAATGCAGAACAAATAAAAGTAAGATTCCAAGAAACTGAACAAATTTTTTTAATACGCAAGAAAACTTCAGTTAAGTTTATTAATAAAGTTCCGAATTTCAATTTGATTCTACAATTTATAATGGATTTTTTTAATTTCCTTGCTTACACTTAATAGACAATATGTATTCACTTTATTTTGGCAAAAACTTTGGACGTAAATTGTTTTGCTGACTTGTAAATTGTAATAAATAATGGTACTTTACCCGCACGTGAAAGTTACTGATACGCCTATAGTCATTGTACATCTGGTGACTGAACAAAACATCCTATTGTTACGGCTAATTATGCGAAGAAGAATTGAGCCAAATGCGGAACAATCTATTGAACTTTTACTACATGGACACGCGTAATATCAATTCACTGAATTGTTAATGTCAGAGCCTCAGATTTGTCTTACGCGCGACAATCACAAGTTTACGTTTATAAGCGAAAAAAGAAATCAAGGAGTGCGGTCGCGCTCCGAAGGCAAGTATGGGCACTAAAGACCTGAGTCGACCGTATTATTTATACTGTGATATTGGTTAGCGTGATTTTTTATATTAGCAAGTAATATCTTGCTAATCATTTTTTCAAATTTGAAGAGATTAATGTGAATTGTACATGATAATGTAATGAATCGTTAGCGAAGTATAAGATTTGGTAAATCTGATCCTTATCTTTATCGCTGGCTCAAAATTGGAAGACCATAACAGGTTTGAACAAGACACTGCTGCGTTGGCATTTTTTACGAGTTTAATAAGGAAATCTATATTCAAAGGAAATATCTATATATACGTCATCACAAGTGTTCAATGTTTCATTGTAAATCTATTTTCCCAACAAAACGATGACTTCGCAAAAAATGTAACCGATAATCTCAACAAATAAAATGACAAAAGCTTCTGTAGAAAAAGGTGATTATTTATTGCAATATACATTCTTGTTTCTTATATATTTATATAAATTACAATAGCCTAAAACCGAATGAGAAACGTTAAAAATCCTAAAGGCAAATAAATTGCTAAAATTCGAACTCAAATGGTTGCGAAGAATCGCGATGATTTCTTACACAATGCGATAAGAGATAGGTTTTACAAAGCACGTCCGCGTCACTCATTCGGATTCGTTGCGAATTGTTTCGACCGGATTTGAAATACTTATCGTCCGGCACAAAAGCCATGCGGTGAAATATTTTCGAGATCGCAGATCTCGGACATGCTGAAAAATAATTAAATTCGCAAAGTCTGTTCGATTATCAGTAACATCTTATCTAATTGATTTTTTTCCACATGAACGGTAGCTGTGTAATTAGGCTATTGCAATTATTGTTTAAAGGAAGTAGGTGCTAAACGACCAAAAGACTTATAATATTAATCAAAACATGTATTTCTAATATACTATATTATGCGTTTGGGAGTTATTTTCAAGATTTGCATTTTTACATTTTTAAAATCTTACACCTTAAAAAGCAACAGTATTTTAAATTAATTCGCTTTTAAGAAGGCGAAATAAAAGACCAATAAAAATTAGATAAAATACAATAAAATCATAATAATTTGTTTTGGCAAAGGTAATACTAAAACAAATAATACAAAGAAGAGTTAAAATTTCTCAAATTTTCCTACATTTATCTAAAGAGACCAATAAATCATACTAATTAATGTCATCAGTTTATTTCGTTTCTCCGCGGGTGAATTTTTTTTAAAGCCCAATCAGGCCAAGGTCGATTGCAGACAGAAAGGTACAATAAAAGCCGGTAATACAAAAAATAAATTAAGACTTCTGAAATTTTCCTGAATGTAGCTAAGGAGACGGAGTATCTCGCTTCGTCTGGGTGATAAAAAATTTGGTGCTTGCAGTAAAGAGCGTTTTTTACTTCTATATAGGGTACTCCTGAGTAAATCCTGAGCAAGAATCCAAATACAATTTTTGAGCATACACTTTGTATAGATTTTGAGTAAATATTAATTAAACACGAATCGGCCAATTATCGTGCGACTATCGATATAAGGCGGGTCTACTCTGCGCTCATATAAGAGAAAGGAATAAATGCATAATCCAAGAAATAAATGGTCATGATCAAATTATGTGTAACATCAAAACTTTTCTTTGTTTTTAATAAAAAAATTAATTTCGGGTTTGATTTCAAAAGTTTAACTTTGTCCGGAAAGTAATTTATAAATCGACTATCATCAGCTCACAAGGAGAGTATACGACATTTGGGTAATGGATTTTCCTGTAACTTTGGGATATGTTTTCTAATGTTAAAATATGAAGGAAGCTGCGTCTGTTCGGGCTAACGCTCGATTTTTCAAAAGTTTCTTAGTGAATAATCGATCTTTTTCAATGATCGACCACTTATTTTTTTCGTCTTTAACTAAACTTTCAAAATCAAAAAGAATTTTTGAAGTTCGTCTACTAGTTTTTGTTTTATAACGATTTTAAATTACATATGTATCTCGATTATATATATAACATAGTACTGTCAATTTACTTTAAATTTTTATTTAATTTTACAATCACCTTTATGCTCTTGTATTGAACATTATTTTTTTATACGACTTGTACAAAGCTTGATTTAGTGCATGATTTTTATTCAAGCTTGCGCGAAATCGAGCTTTGCGCATGGAATTTCAAAAATTCTGTTTTTTAGAAGTTTAAATATTCCAATAACAAAGTTTTATTTAAATTTTGTTTGCTGTTCATTAAATTCTAAAATGGATATAGAAAAATAAAATAATAATACAAAAATAAATAATTAATTAAATGTAGGAAATTATGTTGTTGAAATCGATTGTTTTTAATGAATTTCGGAAATAATATTGGAACGATAAATTACTTACGAGGAAGCTAAGTGCCAATGAATTGGCAGCGGTTTTTTACATAATAATGCCATTGCACTGTCTCAATTAATTGTATCATATTATTTTATGCTGCGTAAGCTGCCTTGCTATCACGTACATACGTAATTAAATTCCAAACGAACTTTCTCATAAATAATTTCAGCGGTTGTGTAACGTTTCAAATAATTTATCTTATTTTTACACTATTGTTTGCTTCTTTTTAAGAATAAATTCTTTAAGGATAATACGTCTAATATTCTAATATCGCATTTATTTCAAAGTACAAATTAAATTTATATAAAATATTAAATATTTGTATTTTCATATCATTCAAATTATTTCATTGTTATATGCATTCTGAAAATTGAAATGACTTCCATTTATGAATAGAATCTTTAATCCGTGCTAATTAAAAAAGTCGACTTTAAGTTTTAATTTCAGCTAGCATTATGCTCTTCTATTAGAATGTATTTAGTGAACGGACGTTGTACATGCAACGTGCATATAGCGCAAGAAAATAATCACATATTCTAAAAATGTTAGTGCCGCGAGCTGCGCCAATGCACTAGGTACTCCCTCTAGTGGTTTCGAAAAGAGCTGCGTTTTAAGAATATTATCAGAATATCTTGTGTGGTAAGCAGTGGTGGGTTTACGACACGACATTAGAGTTTCCGACATATTATACGCGAACCGTGTAGAATATGTCATTTATGTCGTTAATGTAATTTACGACGCCCCGAAATACGAAGTTCGAATTTCGAATATTTCGATCCGTGCGGTACGATAGACCAGTCTATTTTCTTAAAAGAAAACTATTCTCTGTGTAATAAAAATAACCATCAACAATTATTAACATATTTTTTGAAAAATGATTAATCAAGGGTTAGTATTCAGTAATTATTGTTTAATTAACATGAATAAATTAATTATTTTACTGAAGTATTTTTAGATGTTATTTAGTATTAAATTATTTATTTGTATAATTTAAATAATATTCTTTATCAGAAATTGATATATGTATATATCATATATTGATTTTAGAAGAGAGAGATTCGCGCAGTAGTGTTCGTATATTAATTGCGTTAAATTATGTATAAATTTATAAAAATGTAATACTGATAAAAATGAAAAATGATACATATGTACATATTCTGTAGGTAAAATGTAAAATGATGAAAATATACGAACGTTATTGTGAATATTCAAAATTGCTTTATTCGTTTACGTTTCATTTCTTACGAGTAAATACAAAAATATCGACAGCTTTAACAATAATATTATTATTACTTTGAAATGGCCAACTAAATAAAACGAGAATTTCAAGATCTTATGATAATATTATATATTCTTATGATAATATTAACTTAATAAATTGATAATTATATTCTACTTAAAATTTCTAATTATATTATTAAAATAATTGTAGCTTTAGTTGAAAAATTTAGAAATAAGAATTTGATTAAATAGCTTTCAAGTGCAACATCGTGTGAATCATGTCGTAAATACAAGGCTGTAGAAAACTATGAGGTTTTTTACCGTAACTTATTTCTAATTTACGACGCGTCGTAAATAACATTTACGACACCGCGTATTTTACCGACCCACCACTGATGTCAGGCCACTACTGACTGTAACTTCTTGAACTAAGCTGCAAGTGGTAGTCGGATCGATCGATACACGGGTCGATACGACTATCTCTCTCACTCTTACGGACAGCAGAATATTTTCAAAATCAATTTACAAATTGATATTAAATAATAATTATATGTATTAATCATAATTAATAATAATAATAATTATTATTATTAATTATTATTATTATTATTATTATTATTTTTAGAAGAGGGAGAAAATCTTTAATAGATCGTCACGGGGCCTGCCCCCTGGTGTGTGGGACTGTGCGGCACGGAAGGTGCCGTCCTACCCACTAAAATCTCATTCCCTTGATGCATGCCGGCCGACTGCGCCCCGCAATTAAAACTGCAGACCAGAGTCGGCGGGAGTGCATCGAGGGGACCTCCTCCCCCTGGCTATAAACCCCGCCCCGAAATCCGCCGTTAGGCATTACTTCGGGGAGAGGACCAGGGTGATTGCCATCGGGGCACTCTACTTGCTTAAAACTTCCTGCTTACCTTAGGGGAGGTCCGCCTTCTTTCGCTTCAGGATGTCCTCGGCGAAGTTGGCGATCCTCCCCCAGTTCTGGGTGCTGGCGAGCATGACCGAGACGATGTCTTCCGGGGTTACCCTTTCGACATCGTCCTCTAGTCCGCTACTCTCATCTTGCCACCGCCCATATACGAAAAATATATGGTGGGCGTCGTCTTTGGCGAACCCACAGTATATACAACTGGGGTCCGCCACGTTGCTCACCTGGCTTATCAGCCTGGCAGTCCACCTTCCGCGCGTTTCCTGCTCCCACCGGTCCTGCCAGCAAGCCAAGGATTGCTCCCTGGCGCGCTTTTTCCCCTCAGCTTGGCTAAGAATTCCCTTCGTCTGGTAGACGAACTTCCTCTCCTGGGCGAGGAGATCGACCGGGATTACCCCGGCGATCACTAGGAATACCGCTTCCGAGACCGTGCGATACGAACACGCTACACGAAGTCCGCACCTTCGTCGTACAGCCGCCATGCGCTTGCGATACATTTCGTAACGCAGCGCGTCGGCCGAAACTTCAGCCCCGTGAAGCATCACGGACTCGGCAGCGCGCAGTAGCAACCGTCTGATGCAGGGACGTGGTTTGGCCACGTTGATCATAACCCTGCAAAGGGAAGCCGCTACGTCATCCGCGTACCCGATCAGGAAGCAGCCTTCCGGCATACCAAATCGAAGGATCCCGTCGTAGGAAATATTCCATAGATCGGGTCCTATGATGGAGCCTTCGGCTGCCCCAGACGTTAACTCTTTCCGCTTGGAGCCCTCCAGCGTATCGTATAGTATGAAGCGGTCCTTCAGGTAGTCTCCGACGATTCGGAACAAGTAGCGAGGTACCTTGAAGTCCCGCTCCAGTGCCCCCAGCACGTTCTTCCACCTGACCGAGTTGAAGGCGTTTTTGACATCTAGTGTCACCAGATATACGGGGCGGGAAAAATGATTCCCCCTTTCTGTGCTCCTGGCAGCCTCCAGTACCTCCTAAATTGCGTCGATGGTGGACTTTCTTCTCCGAAAGCCAAACTGCCTCTCGGAGAGGTCGCCGGATGTTGCTAGCGCCGCTTGTAGGCGGGGTCTCACTAGCTTCTCCAGGAGTTTCCCGGCGGTGTCCAGCATACACAGGGGTCTATACGATGACGGAGCATTTAATGGTCCTTTCCCCTTGCTTATCAGTCTCGCTTCCTTCCAACAGGAATCGAATATCCCCGCTTTAAGACACGAGTTGTACATACTAAACATGAGCTCAGGATGTCTCCTAGCCACCGCCTGCAGTATCTCAGCCGGAAGACCATCCGGCCCTGACGCCTTCTTGTTTTTCCTGGAGCGTACCGCTCTCTCCAGCTACGCCGTAGTAAATGGTGGCGCATTAGAGCTATCTGGTTCCAGAGGTTCATCCCAGCGTTTGAGATGTGTGGGGAAAAGGGTATCGACAATTTCGTCCATTACCACCTCGCTCATGGGCTCGCTCTTAGCGAACGCGCCCAATTTGCGGGTGATAATCTTGTACCCTAATCCCCACGGATCGATGTTAAGATTTTCCCCCAGCTTCTTCCAACATCGATACTTACTGGCTTTGATGGCCCGCTTCAGAGCTCTTTTCGCCGTCAGATATTCGGCGATCTTGATAGAGCCCTTTGGGCTATATGGTACAGTCGCAGGCATTCCCGCCTCAGCTCCGCGATGTCATCCGTCCATCACGCAGGGTGTCTGGCGCTTCTCGCTGACTTTGTCGGTATCGCTTCCTTGCAGGCTTGGCGGATTAGATGCTTGGTAGCTTTCGTCACCGCTTCAGCCCGCTCGGAGAGCGTTGGGCTCCTCGGTATCTCCACCAGGGTTCGCTGACCGCGTTCTAGCGCCTGAGAAAACTTCTCGTAGTCTATCTTCTCAACGACTCATCTGGCTGGACGACGTTCGACCGCCGCCCGGACTGACGCGACATGACGAACGCGGAACGCGATGTACTGGTGATCGCTGGCTGTGTAGTCCTCAATCACCTGCCAGTTCTTTACGCGTGCAACCAGATGCTCCGTCGCGAGAGATATGTCGGAGATGGTCTCCCGATATCCGGGCCTCCTAACGGTCGGCATGGAGCCGGTGTTTAAGACCACCAGCCCCAATCTGGACACCATGTCCATCACTTGCCTCCCTCTGGAGTCCGACGCGGTTTCCTCCAACTCGAGAGCTTTGCTGTTAAAATCCCCAGCCACTATCAGCTCCCCCTCCATATCTCTGGCCGCATCCTCGAGGGCATCCAATTTGCTTCAGAAGCTCTCGATGGGCTCATTTGGAGTGAGGTAGCAGCTAACGTAATTTACGCCGCCGCTCCGCACCCAAACGAAGCCACGACCAGATCCATGGCGCGCCACTCGAAAGCGACGTGTGTTAAAGATCCAGATCGCTGCAGTACCGAGAGCGTCGCGATATCACACCCCCCGCATCTCCGTCTCGATGTTGTTCGCTGACAAAAACAACGTCGACGTCGAACTCGAGACAGATCTGCGTGAGCAGGTCTTGCGCCGTTCTGCTTCTGTTCAGATTTGCCTGAAGGATCTTAGCCATTTTTGCGGGACTTGGCTAGGGCAGTTCGGAAAACCGCGCAAGCCCCGGACCCCGCGACGTGGTTTACCGCCGCGTGTGTGGTCCCCGGGCAGAGGAAGCACTTGGGGATGACGGCCTTACATGCGACCGCCTTGTGCCCCTGCTTTCCGCGCCGAAAGCAGGCAGAGCTCCTATCTGGGCCCCCACAGCCGTGCCCGCGGTGCCCATAGCCAAGGTATTTGTAGCAGCGCTCGATCAGGGCCCTCTGCCTCAGGCTACAGGAGATCCATCCGATTTGGACCCTGCCCACCTTAAGTAACCTGTTACTAGCTTCCTCGGTGAGGGTCACAATGGCTAGCCGTTTACTGGCTTTATTCGCTTTTGTGAGCCGCACCCCCAAGGGGCAGGTATCCTCCTTCAAAGCTCCTCTAAGAGCCTTCTTGACCTCGTCAAGTGTCGCGTAGTCGTCCACGTCTCTGACCTCCAAACTAGTCTTGGGGGTCAGAGCGTGCAGGACTGCAGTTTGCCCTACGGTCAGCTTCAGAGCGCTGGCGAAACTTTCCTTGCTCCCCTCCGTGGCCTTCTTCAATTCAATAAGGACGTCGCCTTTTTGAGTTCGGCGGATGTCCTTAATTGAGAGCCCGTGCTCTACCGGGTTGACCTGGGAGCGTATGCCTCCCAGGATTTCCGTCTTGCCCTCCGCGGGCTTGAGGACAATTGCCTCAGCCCACGCCTTGCGTAGTTTTTTTGTGGGCGCTCTGCGTTGCTGGTTGATCGAAGCACCCACCTTCTTTTTTTTGCTCTTCTTAGCCTCCTTCTTCTGCTGCTTCATGAGGATATTTTGCTAGGGTCCCTCAGCTTCCGATTTATCAGCGGGAGTACTATCTACCGTCTCCTTTCTTTTCTTCTTCTTTTCCGCCTATCTCGGGACGGTGATAGGGGGGCTCGAAGCTTGTCCCTTTTTTCCCCCAGAGACAGTATTCGGGAATACAAGGGCCTCTGCCTCCTCCTGCTGCAGATTTCTCCGTATTTCCCGACAAACTTGTCGAATGTCGTCTAGGGCTTCCAAGCCCGCGACAAAGGACCCCGCACAATCCTTATGGGTGCGGGGTCTCTGCGGATTTGTTTGAAATTTTGAGGAAATGTTGTTTATGTAATCCTGAACCTAAGTTCTCGTGGCCACAATTCTCGCTGAAGCATACTTTTTGCTCCAGGAGACCTGAAAGTGTGATACTTTAGGTATCAGTCAGCTTTAATGCAGAGCAATGAAATAAGTATCTGCGTGTGTTTTTGTACGTGCGCATGCGTGTGTGTGTGTGTGTGCGTGTTCGTGTGAGTGTTTGTGTCTATTTCGTTACCGTCGGCATTAGCGCTAACCAATGTACACCACGAGGAGGTTGCACGATCGGATTTTGTACATCATTGTGGCCCTGAAAAGGGCCGATGTCATTCTTGAAGTATAGAAAAATAGATACCGTTTAAAAATTATTACACGCAGAACTACAAAGTTATTGTTGAGCTAGTCTATTAGCAGCATCATGAATTACGTGAAGAAGCCTAGTTGAAGGATATTTGATACGTGGTTGATATTGAGCGTATCCAACATACCAAAGTACGCTAGCTATGTATGCGCAGGTACCTAGCGTTCGTGCACCTGAATTACAGGTACAGTAATAGCCGTATATCAGTTCATTTGCTTCATCCACATTATCCTCTCTTTCTTGTTCGTTATTTGGTCGATAGGAAATCCACAATTGGTATTTAGTCGCATTTCGGAATCGAGAAAAAATTCTGACTCTCATAAGGCCAGGTTGAGGTAACCTTACCTCGTTTCTTATCATTTCAACTTGAAATTCTTCTTCACCCTCTCTTTGTAATTTGTTGGTCTATTAAAACCATCACGTCTAGAAATAGCTATTTCCCTAATAGCATCATTTCCATCTCTATCTATTCTATTCATTAGCGCTGGAAGAAACGCGTTATCACAGATATAACAATGTAATCTGTTTCTCCAAGCCATTTGAAATTATTAATTTTTGTTCCCTTTTTTTGTGAACAAGAAAATTCGATACAAAATAAAAAAATATTGGGGAGTCAATTATCAAAGCTGGATTCGATAAATGAAAAAGTAAAGAGTAGCAAATGGTTACTCTTATTTCAACCTGCTAGGTCGACAGACTGTATTATATGTACTAGAGCGCGCGATTCTCTTGTGGTTTGGCGTCGCCACCAAGCGGCGACACCATGTACATTGTACACGCACACACACGCACCCACACATACACACACAAACACATGAACATGCACACGCACACGCATGCGCACGTATAAAAACACACGCAGATACTTATTTCATTACTCTGCATTAAAGCTGACTGATACCTGAAGTACCACACTTTCAGGCCTCCTGGAGCAAAAAGTATGCTTCAGCGAGA
>JAWWML010034957.1:0-10279 GCA_035047165.1 Ormyrus rosae
GTTAATATATTTCAAATTTGAAGTATTATTATAAATATAGGACCGATAAATTAGTTTGGAGGAAGTTAAGTGCTAATGAATTAACATCTGTTTTTTTCTTACAATAATAAACTAAACGTTATTTTTATTTTAAAACTTCTTAAATCTATAAAACAAACCGATCCTTTTTTTTTTAAATTTATTTAAACTTGCTTCGAAAGCAGCCACATTACTGAATACACTATCGGTATTCATTTTGTATACATTTCGTTTGCGGCTCATTTCTTTTGCTTTTTTTTTGTGATGGCGGCAAAAAAATCTGTTTTTGTATTATCGCAAATTTTCGATTTTTGAAAAATTTATTTTTAATTTTAGTTAATGATAGGATTGAGATATTTGAATCGAACAAATGCCAATTTAAAGAGCTTAAAAATACCTATAATTTCAGAGAAAAAAAAGTTACCCTAGCTTTTATGGTTCTTTTGTTTTTAATAAAAAAGTTTTTAAATTGACTTGTTTAATCTATTTTCAATTAATCTCTTTTTTAGATATATTGAAATTACGTCAATCATACTACTTGAGGGCATTAATATATTTCATATTTGAACTATTACTTTAAATAAATAGGAACGATAAATTATTTAGGAGACAGCTAAGTGTCAATGAATTGGCAGCGGTTTTTTATCAAAAAACCGAAGCCCACTGACGAGGCGGGGAATATAGGCGGTTGAAGCTCCTCCGACAGCCGAGCAGAGCACCGACCGTTTATGTCTTACCGCGTGGCAAGTTTTTATACTCAAACTTAAAAAAATATAATTTGAAGGTAATAAAACTTTCAACATATGTCCATCTTATAGAAAAATATTGCATCATTAATACTGTTAATTATTCTAAAATTTAATTATTTTTCTGAACAAGGCAGATTGCATTCATTTACTTGAAAATATTTCATAATTTAAAACTGTAATTACTGAATACAATATTGTGTTAAATCCAGCAAAGCAAGTAAAAAGATTTAATTATTAGCGAATATTTCGTATAAATTATAACGATAGGTAACGGATCAATGTACAATAAAATCATTGTTTTTTAAGTTAAGTAAAAAATGTATAGTATATTATGAATAAAGAAAACGATACTCTCAAGTTTATTATTTCACATTTTATTCAAAACAAAAATGTGTTGGGAAACTTTTTAGTAATAAAAAGACGAACAATCGCGCGTCCACTATAGTGGACTAGAATCTATAGATTCTAGTTTTTCATCAGACCTCTTTACGGTGCTAGTTTCATTTCCGAATGTATGACTGCACATTTATTATGTAACCTAGATATCAAAGGTTCGTTGTAACTATTATTATTTTACAAGGTAACTAGGTTATGTATTTGTACATCTTAAAAATATCAATCATTGTGCTATGCAAGTTTTCCGAATAAAATCAAAGCTGAGGAAATGTATGATATTTTTGGGAAATATAGTGCTATTCAGCAAATAAGAGTGTAAGTTTCTTTTGTAGTTTAAAATACTTATTAATGCTGCATTTTATACAAATTATTTATCAAATATTTTATTTTTAGTGGTAACATAGCAAAACAAGAGGAACTGCATATGTAGAATATAAAGATATTTTTGATGCAAGAAATGCATATGACCATTTAAGTGGTTTCAATGTAGGGTCTATTAAGTTGCACCAGCCACTCCATCCCTATTAAAAAAATCCACTGTCATAATTTTTAAATAATTTCTAACTAATTTATTACCACAATAAAAAATTTATAACCGCATCCATCTGTTAAAAAACGCATGCCGGTGTAGCTTAAAATTTAAGCCAGCCCGTTTCGCTGTAACTCCCGTTCTATTATAACTAGAAAATATAGAAATAGCCCATAATTTTTAGCTCGGAAAATGCTTTCAGACTGCAAGGGGGTGCTTTTGCACAGATTTCATTTTCCCACCCCTAGAGCCGTTTAAATGTTTCGTCCGGCAAGAAAAACATTAAAAAATTATAATTCACTGATTTTGACCCCCAGGTATGATAAAATACAGAACTAAGAATGTATTACCGCCTCAGCTCGTTTCCCACCCTCTCCACCAGATTTTCAATTCTTCGTTGGTCAGCTTAAGATCTTAAGCCAGCCCAATTCGCTGTAACACCCGTTCTATGGAAGCTAGAAAATACAGAAACAGCTCATAATTTTTAGCTCGGAAAATGCTTTCAGGCTGCCAGGGGGTGCTTTTGCTCAGATTTCATTTTCCCACCCCTAGAGCCGTTTAAAGGTTTCGTCCGGTAAGCCGCCTCCAGACGAGATCTGGC
Organism: Ormyrus rosae; assembly: GCA_035047165.1. NCBI lineage: Eukaryota > Metazoa > Arthropoda > Insecta > Hymenoptera > Ormyridae > Ormyrus > Ormyrus rosae. Next base: position 2,294 of record JAWWML010034957.1, read on the forward strand.
GCGGCGTAGTAGTTTACACCGATGGTGCAGTTCAGGCGAATATCTGACGCCTGCACTTATCGGAAAGCCGGAAGGGGATAGTGGATGAACGGTCGAGAGGGTACGGAGGGTTGGAGTATTCTCGACAACCCGGGAACAGGTGAGACTCGCCTGGAGCGGATCTCCAGACGAACTGTCTTTCCTCAGCCGAAAGCGACATACTTATACCTTTACAAGAGCTAGTTTGCTTGCGAGTAGCGGTCGCCACCTAGCGATGCCACCGCGAGTTAGTCTCGTCAGACTCGATCGCTTGCGGGAGTAAGCTCCCGTTACTCCCCCTCTTTTTCGAGGAGCGAAAAGCTAATCTTTTTGTGGCGCTTTACTAAAGAAAATAATATTCCTACACAAGAACAAAAAATAGAAACCCAGCATCACTTCCTTCAGATGCTCGAAGTAACAAATTTCGGATTCCTGATTTCGATACCAGAGCTGTGCGTTATCACGTAACAATTCGGGGAAGCCTCGTAACACTTGCTGATCAGTTAATTCGTAGGCCGTCTGCAATTCTTTAGCCTTTCCCAGAATGCATATACATCTCGTCCATCGACATGGCAGTTCCACTTTCGCCTGATGTCTAATACTTTTGCGGCTGCAGATCGTGTATCATGTGGCATTTGGAAGATTTTCTTCGAGTTCCTCGAGTGCTCGGGTGCGGTCGAGGTCTTCATTGTAGTTGATCGGATCTGGAGGTTTGTCGGTAAATTCCTCCGGGTGCATCCGTATGTGAACCACAAGCCTCTGTTTTAAGGTTGCACTCATACCCTGAGCGTTAAGACCCAGATGGGTCAATTCGGCGGCTACATCTTCTTTCTTCAGGCGGTACACCCAGGATAGGCACGGAGTGGGTGCCATACTTATTTCCAAGGATTTTGCATGTGTGTGTTTATCGCTCTCTTATAATACAAGTAAATGGCGGGCTTATTCTCTAACTTGACATCCTATGTTACGCTTTTACATGCTACTGATTCGGTAGGTGCGGCGTGGCTATCTCACCTCCAGGCTGATCTGGCTTGGTGTATAGCGGATACCGATTACACAGTTCAGGCGAAGTCTGACGCATGTGTGATCAGCTTGATGCCTTTTGATAGGTGGAGGTTTACTAATACGCTTCCAGACGAGATCTGGCGGTGACAGATCTGGCCCAAACTGGTGCACATGTTTCCTCTTACCTCACCAATAAACTTTCTGGAGTTCTAGAGCCTAACGCTTCTGCAGACTCCAATTAATGGGTGTGATCGGTTCACTGTCTCCTGGGCTTTACGATCATTACTTATTCTTGTTATAATCCTCAAAAACCTTGACTATTTTCTTCCTACAATCAAAGTATATATGTTTCATATAAATCATACCAAATTTAAACCTAAATAGTGTGAATTAAAAATTTAATGTATCAGAAATATGCTAAAAAATCACATTTTTAGTATTATCTTGATTTAATAAAAAATTTTGTATAAATTATTCAATAAATGCGTACCTTTACTTTACTTGACTGTTTTTCTATTGTTAATTGTCCTGCAATTGTTTTTTTTTCTTGAATTAATAACAGGGAAGCCTGAAAAAAATAAATAAACACAAAGAATCAATCCTTTCAATTTTAATTTTAATATTTCATTTAATAATAATTATACTTATTTAATTGCGGTTTTTCCATCACAGCATACAATTATACTATTCATGTTCTTACGTACAAAATGTACATCACCGAAATAATATTCGATATTATTTCGATGTCACATTTCAGGCATCGAGTTGCGTCGAGCCTCGCGCGTAAACATGCCTCGGCGCGCATTGGTATATTCTTGAATTGGATTCCGAGTTGGTATCTTCTTCAAACGGATTTCGAGTTGGTACCTTCTTCAACCGGATTCCGAGTTGGTACCTTCTTCAACGAGATTCCGAGGTGGTACCTTCTTCAACCGGATTCTGAGGTAGTACCCTTTTATTCTAGACCGACGAATTTTATGCTGTGATTATTAGATAAGTATAATTAATATTAAATCAAATATTAAAATTAAAATTGAAAGAATTTATTCTTTGTAGTTCTTTATTTTTTTCAGGCATTCCTGTTATTAATTCAAGAAGAAAAACACAATTACAGGACAATTAACAAGAGGAAAACAGTCAAGTAAAGTAAAGGTACGCATTTATTGAATAATTTATACAAAATTTTTTATTAAATCAGGATAATGCTAAAAATGTGATTTTTTAGCATATTTCTGATGCATTAAATTTTTAAATCAAACTATTTAGGCTTGAATTTGGCATGATTTATATGAAACATATATGCTTTGATTGTAGGAAGCGAATAATTTAGGTTTTTAAGAATTATAACAAGAATAAGTAGTGATCGTAAAGCCCAGCGGACAGTGAGCCGATCAGACACATTAATTGGAATATCTGGAGTCTGGGGTAGCGTTAGGCTCTAAAACTTCACAAAGTTCATCGATGAGTTAATAGGAAACATGTGCACCAGTTTGGACCAGATCTGTCACCCGAATCTGGTGCACTCTCCTTGTAAAAATCATTAAGTGAAATTCTTGGATTTAAAATTGGCAAAAATCAAAGAGATCCAGCTCTAGAACTTGATTAGAAATCTTCCGAACAAAACCACAGCTGAGGAAATGTATGATTTATTTATTTATTTATTTATTAAAACTAGAGTAAAGTACAATGAATTACAAAAAAGGTATCGTATCCATTGTACATATTACATTATAAATACATATAACACAGCAGAGGAAAAGTATTTTCCTGTGTGCTGGTCTGGTAAACTTAAATCTAACTTAATTCTAAAAAATCATAATAGAACATAATTATATTCTTTTACAATTAACAACAATAATACATTATGTGGAAGTACTCCTGTTTCAATATACTTAGTATATTTCACGGAGTTAATCCAGTGTAACAATAGTTGTTATATTTATAATTTATAATTAATTTCTATAATTAATTCCTATTCACAATTACCCGAATATCTAATCAACATGGCTCTCGCTGTAGTATATTGTTCAGTTGACGAATTTCTATTCCTAGCATATAACATTTCCTCAAAACTAGACCCACCGCACATGTTACACGGTAATGAGGAAACATTAGTTGATGTTGCTTCGCTGAATTGCATTTACATGGCGACGTGAAGACTATTCTATGAATACCAGGTCATAATGTTTAGGCTGATTCTTTAGAGGAGACATGGAGTTTGTAAATGTTTGTTTATCCCTGTTTCCTCTATCGAAGTATAAGATTGCTTTATTGGACCCTAACTAGTTTAAGTCTCCGTATGACATACGATGTCTATTTATTTGTCCATATGACATACGATGTCTATTTATTTGTCCATATGACATACGATGTCTATTTATTTGTCCATATAACATACGATGTCTATTTATTTGTCCATATGACATACGATGTCTATTTATTTGTCTTATTTTTTGTCCAGGTGCATCTACTTCTTTCCTATTTTTGGCTTTTATACTGTTTTTCTCTGCCTTTTATCATTGCTTGAGTTTGATTTTTTTTGTGCTTTTATTATCGATAGTTTCCAATTCATTAGGTAAACAATTGAAATGCGATAAAGCTCTAATCTAATTATTTTTGCTGCTTATTGTTTTATTTCTTTTTGGAATCTGGATACTTTATTCCTTGTGGTTTTATTTAAGCTGAGATACGTCAATTTTAAGTTACTGTGGTGAAAATACAGCAATGCATATGAAAAAATTTGATCAAGGTTCATAGGGCTTTTGTCGTGGATAAATTTGTTTTTCTTAATTATTTTAAGTAATCTAAAATGCAGTCTTTTTAGTAAATAGATACTATTGGAATATGCTCCTCCCCATGCTATTATCCCGTAGGATATAATGTGGAAAAAAGCATAATATATCATTCTTAGAGTATCAGTTGTCATTATCTTGGCTAGTTTGTAAAAAATTATGTATATTCTATGTGGTCCTTCCACCTCACATTACTGTCGAAAATTAATCCAAGGTATTTAGTTTTGTCTACTCTATTGATTTTAGTGCCATTTATATTTATATTCAAATTTTTTGGGGTGTTATTAATTTGATTACTAAATTCCATATAGACTGTTTTATCGATGTTCAATGAGAGTTTATTCAGAGCTAACCAGATATCCTTCGTAGTGATCATTCATTTTGGTTTCAATGTCATGCCACGTTTTAGCTGTTGTAATCACAGCAGTATCGTCTGCATATAATACCACGGCATCTATAGGTATGTTTGTTAATAAATCATTGATATGTAGTATAGATAGTAGTGGTGTCAGGATAGTACCTTGTGGGACTCCCATTGTTACTGATTCGTATTGACAAGTCTTGTTATTTAATTTTACTCTTTGGAGTCTATTAGTAAGGTAACTGTTTAACACATTATAAGCACTACCTCTTATATCATAATTATATAATTTGTCCAGTAGGATTTTATGTTGTACTGTATCGAAAGCTTCGACGAGATCTAAAAACGTTATGGCAGTAGGTGTACTAGTATCTAGGTTATTGTATATCATATTGGTTATTTGAAAAAGCGCGTCACTTGTACTTTTATTTTTCCTGAAACCATATTGGTTATTTGCAAACAAATCACATTCATTTATAAAATTTATTAATCTGTGATGTATTATTTTTTCAAAGATTTTTGCAATATTTGAAATTAGAGATATTGCTCTATAATTATTGGGAATAAATTTCTCTTTAGATTTATGTATCGGAATAACTTCAGCTATTTTTAAAGCTTCTGACCATATAGCCTTATCAATGCAAAGATTAAAAATGAACAAGTTGATCAATTATGTATTAATATTATCAGTTTTCCCATTTTTATTCTGCATCTTGCTTATAATTTTCAAAATTTCAATTTGGTTTGTTGGAGTAATAAAGATGCTTTTACTGTTCATGGGTGTGAGTATAATTTCCTCATTTTTTGGAGTTTTTATACTCTCACTTATCTTTTTCCATATTTCGCAGAAAAATTTATTCATGGGTTCCGCAATAATCGTTGAATCTGTAATATTCAAGTTGTTATCTATTATATAATTAATGCCCTTATTACGTTTACTCTTTCTTCCTATTTTTTGATTAATTATGTTCAAAAGACTCTTTGGGTTGTTCATCTTAGCTTTTATTTGCGCTTTATCAAAAGTCTCTTTAGCTTTGTTAATTATCTTCTTTAAGATTGAAATATATTTTTTATAATTCTCTCTTTTTATTATATTATCTGGATCTTTTTTCCATATTTTATGAAGTTTCTCTTTAGTGTTACAAGAAGTAAAGAATTTATAATCGCAGTGATTATCCAGTTGTCCTTGGTATTGTATTATGTTTTTTTTCGAAGTTATTTCAGCCTTGCTTATACACATTTTTATTTTACTAATTAAATTGTTTAGTGCTATGTTTGAATCATCAATTAATGATATTTCAGACCAATTTACTAATTTTGCGGTCGGTGTTGGTTTATTATAATTTATTCTATTACTAGTACGATAGTTTTTAGTTTGTTTAATTTTTTCACAGTTATAAAAATTGGAAAAAAATCATTTAGCAGGATTCTTAATGTGAATGTTTTGTAGCCAATTTTATCAAGCTTTATAAAAATATTTTCTATATTTTATTGGTATTGACTTCAGATGGTCTGGAAATGTTACACAAGGCTGGGAAGTACCCATGTTGCAAGAAGATATGTAAAAATTCTTGATTAATTAATTCCTGATTCAAAATGTCAAAGTTAAAATCCCCCATTATGAGGTTATTTTTAAATTACTATTATTTTTTCTCAATTTTTCTAAAATTACCAAGAATTTCGTTTTACTTATATCATGTGACCTATAAAGTGCTGATATCATAATTTCTTTACCATTGTTAAGGGCTATTTTGGAATTTATAATTTTTAGATTGTTTATTTATATTATTTCAGTTGTCTCCGTTATGTAAACATTTACGTATGTAACCAGGCCATCTGACTTGTTCACCTTACTATTATTATAATACATTTTGTATCCAGGTATTTAAAAAAATTCAGTGTTTTAAATTCCATATTTCGGCGCAAACAATGATGCACGGCTTTATGACAAGACTTTTAAGAAAGACTAAAAGTTTTTTAAAGTTAGAGTTTAAACTTATATTAAATTTAGTATTACTTCTTTGTCTAAAGCCATGCTTCTATTGAGTTCACTAACGTCATCATAGTTATATTCTTTATTTATTAAATTTTTCTGTAAATCTTCTATCAATTTAATATTATTCTCTATTATTAGTTAGATGTAGTTGTTTGCGGTGTTCCTGTTTTATGTGTGTTAGTAGTTACTTTGCTCGAAAATCTTGGTGTCAGCGAGTTGAGTGACCGCTGCGAGCTCGTGGATTCACTGCTTGTTATTCTTGCTCTTCTTATTATTCTTTGTAAATGTAGTGGGCGTCTCACCTAACCGAAGTATCTTGGATTATCAACGGATAATCTGTGATATCAACATATTTTCTTATTTTTTATTTAAGAATTTCACATAATTCACTGTCATATGCACAATGATTCGTATTTTATTTAGTATTAAATTTTTCATTACTAAATGCACAGTTTTAACACTTATTTGTATCACTTGTGCACTTAACTGCCATATGTTCACCTGCGCACTTGCCACACGTGGCATTATTTTTGCACTTGTTGCTATTATGTCCAAATCTAGTGCAATTGTTACACGGGTTAGTGTTGATAATGTCAAATACCCTACAACTCTGTTATCGTATAAAAAGTCTGCTCTTATTTTCTTTGATGTGTTTATATAAATCAGCTATTACTTCTATTATTGCACAGTACGTGTCAGTTTTTGTATTCTTGTATATATGGAGAACTTTACATTTACTTTCCATGTTACTAAAATTTCTTTGGTTAATGTCTTGTTAAGTTCGTTATTATCTTTGTAAATTTTATCTATATTTATCACTTTTAGTTTTGGTTTATTCATTTGCTCTTTTTCTATTGAAAAATTTTTGGATAATTTATTGCTTAGTGCATTTTCAATTGTCTTCACACTGTCTTCGTTCATGCAGTTGATAACCACTGTATTTTTATCTTTACGAAAAACACTTTTTGTTTGTATTGTTTTATTTTTTGTTATTTGTTTAATCACTGTATTTTAAAGGTCCATTGTATCTTTGTCATTATTTTTTTTCACTATTATTTTCGGTATTCTTTTATTTTTAGGTTTACTGTTAACTGTTATTTCCGCATAAGTTTGAATTTTGTTGTTTTTGCCTTGTTTTTCCTTCATTAGCAGTTCACTGAGTATTTTATTTTTGTCCAGCAATTCATCTTTTAACTGAGTCAAGATTTGGTTTGCTATTTTTAGCGAATCCATTTCACTGTAGTCTTTATACACAGTTTCATTGTGTCCTTTGTCTTTCTCTTGTTCTAATACGATTTCACTTAATATTTCTTTTTTTATTTGTTCTCTTGTTTCAAATTTCATTTGAGCAATTAGCTCTTTAGCTTCTTTGGACAGCGTGCCTTATGGTAGGTTCGAAGTTAATGCAACGTTGACATGCTCTTGACAAATTATCAATGTATGACTAATAAATTTTACAGGATATCCTGCATTGTATTTAACAACAATTTCATTAGTACGATAAACACTTTCACATTATAAACACACAACTGCTCCTACTTTTACGTTAGGATGACATTTATAGTATTTTGTCCCCTACTAAAAAAAATCATGTGGATATCCACGTGAATTCCCACGTGGAAAAAAAGGGTTAAAATAAAATTTTATTGGTAATTTTTATTATTAATTTAATTAATATCCCTATAAAAATCCACATAAAAATCCGTATGAATATCCACGTAAAAATTAGTATAAAACCCCACCTAAAAATCCTGGTAGAAATCCCTACAAGAATCCACGCGAAAATTCGCATGCGTAAATTCCACGTAGAAATT
>JAWWML010034958.1:0-10279 GCA_035047165.1 Ormyrus rosae
CTAGATAGATATCTATATACATTCTATATCGATTCCATACAGATTTCTACATAGAATCTATAGAGATTTTTTTAATACAGGGTACAGCGTCCCTTACAGCGATACATTGGGCTGTAAAAATCAGGGCAAATACAGGCACTGCCGGAGGAAGCCGCGCTCACTGATTTACTTCCATCAGTAAACATAGCCATTGCTTTGTTGCGTGATATTAAATCTCTAATTTTTGAGTTTGGATCCTTGCTATTTTTAATTGAGCTTCCGAATTCTAAGTTTACACATATTTTACTATTTATAACTTCATATTGAAGTGAGAATATGTCAAAGCCATCACTAGCACGGATGTTTTCAGATATTTCTAAACTATCTTTTATGTATTTTAAAATTATTCTGTCGTTAAATTTAGGTGTATTATTCCTTTTTTTAAAATGGGCCTTGAATCTTGATATGGTTTTAAAGATTAGTAGTTTTTGATTTTAGAAAATCTTACTAAGGTAGTTAAGGCACAAATATTCCGTGCAATCTTTAAGGAGAAGTAACTTGGATTCGGCAATAAGAATATTGGTGGGAGTGCTTATTCTGTAGCCTAGTGCCATTCTAATTGCAGCGAATTGAATTTTATCTAATTTTTCTCTTAGTACCGATTGAGTGGGATAGTAGATGAAACAACCGTATTCAAGTATTGACCTGATAAAGCTCTTGTAGAAAATGATTAAAGTGTTAGGCTCTGACCCCCACCATGTACCTCTGAGAAATTTTATAATGTTTAACATTTTTATACATTTATTTCGCACTAATTGTTTTACATGATCCGCAAATGTCAGTTTATAATCAAAACTTTTTCACTGGATTTGATAGTTTTATCAATAATTTTAATTTCTGTTTGACCTGGCTTAATGTTACGTCTATTAAAATAGATAAATATTGTTTTATCCGGGGATAGATCTAAACCAAGGTTATGTAGGTTATTATATACCTTGTTGAGTGCTTTTTCAAGTAGTCTTTTGGTTGTGTATATTGGTGATCTCTTACAGTAAAGTGCGATATCGTCTGCGAATTGTGAGATCGTAACACTTGTAGGCAGATCATGAGTTACATTTGAAACATATATATTGTATGAAAGTGGACTTAACACCCCACCTAGTGGTACTCCTAGGTGCGTGGTTCGTGGTGTCTCATATAGGATTTCTGTAAAGATAGTTCTTTGAGATGTAATGTGCTTTACAAACTGAACGAGGTTAGCCGGGCAACCTATAGAAGCCAATTTTCTAATAGAATATCTATATTGACATTATCAAATGCACTCCTAATATCAATAAATGTAGCTAAGAGTTGATTTTTCGCACTGAAAACTTCTTTGATGTTTAAAGTTAAATTAGTTATATTATCTAACGTCGATTGTCCTTTACGAAATCCTGTTTGGTTATTTGGAAGAATGTTATTGTGTTCTATCCACCACTCTAATTTATTTTTGATCATTTTTTCAATTAATTTACATAGACATGAAGTAAGAGCGATAGGTCTAACACTTTTTCCGTCAGGTTTGTCGATGAAGTGTACGTAAGCCTCCTTCCATTGAGCAGGATAATTATTCGTTTGATACATTTCGTTATAAATATCTAGTAAAATATTTTGGTGCTTTCGAGAGCAACGTTAAGTTCTGTGAAGTCAAATAAACTACTTAAAAATTGATTATCAGGGCAATGAGGTAACCAGTCTGGATTTGTATTACACCACGATGGACAAATTTTATCAACAGCATTCAAAATTTTCTCTTTATTTTGGTGATTTTTAGAAGTATGGTTTGGCTGTATTCTAGTCCATTTGTTTTTTAAAATTTTACTAGTTTGCCAGACGTATTTTGGACTAGTTCGAAAATTAATTCCTTCTGCGAATCGAATGAAATACTCCTTTTTTTTGTTTAAACATTCTTTTTGCTTGAGAAACTTTTTTTTTATAGTCAATATAATCATCTAATTTATTAGTGAATTGCCATTTTTAAAGGCCGCTTTTCTAAGTCTTTCTACCTTATAACACTCCGAATCCCACCAAGCAACAGGATTTCTGTGAATATTTTTATTAATATTTTTTTTTACAGGTGTATTTGTTTTAATGGCATTGGTTAGAATTTGTATAAAAAGAGAATACTTTTGGGAAGCATTTACGTTAGAGTAATCCAAGGTTAAAAATTCAAAATAATTATCGTCTAGATATTTTGAGACTTTGTCCCAATCGGTACGCAATGATTTTATATTAAATGATTTTTTTTAGACGCTTTTTGCGGTATTATAAAAAATAAAAATCGGAAAGTGGTCTGACCCGAGAATTTCGTCATGTACTTCAAAGTTGATTTTATCTGAAATGTTGGAGATAGAAAAAACAAAATCTAGATTTGAGTATTTATTACTATTAGGCTGTAAATATGTTTTGGTTGCATAATTGTGAAGAAGAATATCAGATTTGATGAGACTCTCGAGTAACCTTTCCCCGTTTACGCAGTCTCTGTCGCAGTTCCACTGAGTATGATGCGCATTAAAATCGGCGACTAAGATTGAGTCATTATTTTTGTTGAAATTATTAAATATTTGGTCCCAAAGTAACTGCGACAGAGTAGACTCAGGGCTACGATAACACACAACAAGATCAAGAGATTGTTTTAGATTTGTAATTTTAATACCAGCTATTTCCACTGATGGATGCGGACAACTAATATTGTTAATTTCGATAAATGATAAGTTGCTGCGAATTAGAAGAAGAATTTCTCCTCCTCTTGCATGTATTCTATCCTTTCTAAATGTTTTAAATCCTGGAAATCGAACGTTTTCATGTGGTTTATTATTGCTTGATAGCCACGTTATCCAGCATTTTTCCAAGTTCTTCTTTTTTATTAATAATACTTCGAGCATTCCAATATAAGAATCGTAAATTTGTTTTTTGATAGTTCATCGTTTATTAATTTTTAATTTATAATTTTGTTAATAGCTGTATACTATAAGTTTTAATTAATTTTATTTACTTATTTATTTATCTTTTTTTTAATTTTTGTCTAGCTGCATATCTGTCTCGAATTCAGAGTCCATACTACTACTTTGATACCGGAGTTTGTTCTTCACTTTGGTTAATCTTGTTTTTAAATTACGGTCATTAATATTTGGGTATACTGTATTGATCATTTTAATTAGATTTTCAATATCATTCGTGTATGTCAATACTAAGTTGTATACATTTGACGATCCATAGGTATTTTCTAGGAAACTCTTTAGTTGGTCGTAGTTCAAGGCAAATTCCTTCGAGTATTGGTCAACAATACTTTTAGCGGCCAATAGAGTTTCACTTAAGTCATAAAGTTTTTTGGTACTACAATCTTTTATCGAATCGAGTTTCATTTTCTTGCTTTGTGACATTATTTTTTGAGGTTTTTTAAGTAAATCACTGTTTGTTTCGTATTGAGTAGGCTCCTCAATACTTCCGTTGGTAACCTTTTCTACGTTAATATCCTTGGTAGTTTTCTGATGTGAAGCAACTGAGGATACATCTGATATAGTTGAAGAAGCGGGAGGTCTTTTCAATTTATTGACAAACTTTTCAGTGTTAAGATTTTCTGTGCTATCCTCAGTGTCTTCGATGGAATTTTCTGGTGTCGAGCTTGGGAATTCATCAGTATTTATGTTTAGATTTATTTCTTGAGTTTGAGACGGTATTGCGGATCTCGTATCTGTATTCATTGGGCATAATTTAGCAACATGTCCATTTTGCTTACATATAAAACAACTTGTCGAATCTGTGCTGAAGTAAATCCAAGAAGTGGTATTTTCAAAATTAATTTGCATAGAGTCGGGTAAAGCTTTTTCATCTTCGTCTTTGATATATACTTGTCCCCGGAACGATTGAATATGAGAACGACCCGGTTTGTGTAAACCTGCTCTGATCGCTGAAATATTTGAGAGTGGAGTAATTCCTTTAGATTGTAATGCTTCAATTAATAAACTATCGGGTATTACAGGGTTGATTACAGGGTATATGTAGCATGTATTCTTTCACTATCATTTTTTGGTTGGATAACTGTTGAACTAAGGCACTGTTTTTTAGAAATACACAGACTCGCACCAGAAATTTTTGAAATGTGTGTGATATCAGCAACATTAATTAATTGTTCTAAACCATCGTTATAGTCGTCGTTGGTAAGACCTTCAATAGCTTGTATAACAATAGCTTGATCCTTTTTTGGTTTGAATACATTTGCGTAGGTTTGACGTACAGTAGGTTGAGGTAAACTTTGTGTTACATTTGATTGATTTTGGCCACCAGAAGAAGTGGACATTTTGCTTGACACAGCGCTAATCAAACTGCCTTAGCAGTTTGACTAGCCACAGTATACTTATAAATTTTCACTACTATAATTTAAGTGAGACAAATATAAATTACGATTTGTTGACACGCGCGAAGAGAAACACGTCTGCTCGCTACGAAGGTTCAAGACCGACTCCGTTACAACACTTTAATATTCCTGCAAATTATTCTAATATATTTTGTTACTAATGTTTTGATCGTATACATTGATTTTATACTTACTTTCCTATATTTTGAATTTTGTAGCACTTGAAAACTTGTCATCAGGGGGATTAAATAAAAAATTAAATGCAACACTATTTAATGGTTTATTAAAGCAAAACTTTATTATAGCAATAGTGAACAATGAATAACTATCAAAGATATTTTAACAGGTTTTTATTTTTTTAATAAAAATAGCAATTGGATTTTTAGACAGTAGATGAGTTTGTAAAAAATATTTTAACTGCATACACAATTTTGAAAGTAAAAAATATTCTTAAATCCAATTTAGAGATTGTCGATATAAAAGCGAAAAGTATATGTCTGCGTACATTATTCTGCGAGTTGATTTATTGTGTAAATGATAACATAATTAAAACAAATGAAAAAAAATGTCAATTACGTTATAGGAAGATGTAAAGTATATAGATGATAGATTTTACACGTTAATGATAATTTGTTCAGGTTTAAGTACATCTTCTATTTTTACAAATACACGCATCATTCTACGGATCCAAAATAGATAGTTATTAGAAAAGAAGGCTTACAAATGAAATAAAACGACAGCTAATATGTCATTAAAAGCAGAACAGCGTTAAATTAAGTGCATGGTGCAATATGTGATAAAAAAAAGAAATAAAAAAGAGGGCTTCAGAGAAAGAAGCAGATTGTAAAATATAACTTTAAAATTAAATTCTGAAAGTGAGAGTTTGTACGCTTATTATCTAGTGATCTTAAAATCTCGATTTTTCGCGACTTTAGGTCTTCTTGCTTACTGGAGCAATCAATTATTAAATTACAAAATGGAATGATAATAAAATAATAATAATAATAAAAACTTTAAAGTTTTAATAATGGGAAATATGAAAAAACACGGTAAGAGAGTAAATTATTATTTCAAATAATTCTACCTAACAATAATTCGTGCTAAGAAAAAACAAATGAAAATTTAAGTGCCGCGAAATAGTGAAGAGATCAAGGAAGTACGAATTAAAATAACTAGATTAAAGATAACTTAATGAAGAAAAAAAAGTTAATTTTTATTGGGTTGCAGTCTCCTGAATAGGTTTACAGTTACTTCACGACCGTTTACCTTGTTTCTGAGTAGAAAGACACTTCAGATTAAAAAATACCTTAGTTATTTTTACAAGCAATTTAATTAAATTAAGAATCGAAATTTTATAGTTAAAAAATCTACAAACAATGGAAGAATGAAAGATGCATTTGCGTAAGATTTTAAAACTTTACCTAAATGAAGTTTGTCGTGTTCTACTGATATACACATATCTTAGTAACCAGCTGGTGTCTTTTTTTGTAATTATAAATGATGACATGATGCATAGCATTATGTCGACTGGTAGACCACACTTTTAGACTAAGATAGCGCTATTATCTAACTTTTCTGGTGATGCAATTGACGAGACATTAATTCTTTATGAATTTTAAAAACATATTTTAAACAAAAGATTAATGCAACTAAAAATATTTCTTATAATTTCTTTCACACACAATAAATATATTACTGAATAGATCGATAATATTTTTAAATGAAATAAAGTAATCAAATCAATTTGTTGTTATATGAATGTAAAACTAATATTGAAGACTTACTATTAATTCTACTGTAGATCTACGATATATTAGAGACAACCTCAACAAATATGAACTGAATACGTGATTTATTTATTGACGTAGTCTATTGCAATGAGTATCACATAGAGGAGCATTAACTTTAGAATTCGGCTCTGATTATTTCTAATTCAAATATTTTTAACAAACTTTCTTTCATTCGACTTTCGATCTATTCTATACGAATATTTTCTTTTCGGTATAACCCATATATTTGCACATTTGCTTTGATATATCGCCTGTCGTACAACTGCAAATACTTACAATAGTTGAACAAGGAAAAAGTGAATCCTTGAATGGATAATGCTTTAAACATAAATACACCATTTTCTTACATATCAGTTTATTCCATTCAGAAAATATTAAAAGTTTAACGAGATGAACATCACGTTTGAATTGCTTTGTGCGCATCTTTTAAATCTAATCATCGTGTAATGATGACTTCTCTTATACTGTACGAAAGCCAATGAAAAGCATAAATTAATTTTTCTTCTGGCATGGGATTTTGTCACGTCAACCGCATCAAAAGAAACGTATGCAAGTATTTTGATATAATATAAATATTACTTTAACGATTTTATGAATCATTTTAGATTGCTTTGTGTACTCACACCGACTTCCAGCAGAACTAATAATGCAGACTTTGTGTTCTTAACGAGGGAGACAATATGAAAAGTCACATGAAATTAAAAGGTATGGATTTAGTTAAGCCGAAATACTCTTTAAATCTCTGTTTGCCACAAAGTATGCACATTCAGCTCTAAACTGCAGACCATATGTGTCTTAATACATCTACATAATTATAGAACCGCATACACTCGTTTTCTCTTTCTTCTTCATTATCTTTTTTCTGCTTATCAGTGGGGCAACTTTATATGCCTTACAATCTTTCATATATACTTCGATTGCCTTCTTATGTCTTATGTTCGATCGCGCATCTTCACAATTTCTGTACTCGAACTATTTATCGCATTTGCTCATTTACATTAAGCTTTTTCGCTTGTGTTGACTTAAGGTGGATACATCGACTTAGAGTTATAGATTAAAGCAAAACTTTGCTAAGCTTTTAAATAATAACAAGAATTTGATTGAGGAATCAAAGATGAAAGTGAACAGAAATCAGTCGCAAAAAGAACTATCGTAATAATTGTAGCTTCTTCGCACACTTAGCGTGAAAACGCACTTGTTGCATACAATGTACAATTCAGCGCATTTTTTCGTCAAAGATGAAATTTCTTCTTTTTTTTCATAAAAAAAAATGAAAGCTCAAGCATTTTTTATGAAAACTTTTTATTAATATTTATAAAAATAAAAGTTTCGTTTCATAACAAGATACAGCCCGCTACGATGAATCCACCTTAATAAAACATTTTCGTAGGATTCTGTAGAATTAGTAGTGTTATGACTGTTACTTTTACTTTTCTAAAAATCACGACCTTATTTTTGCTATATTTGTCCCTTAGAACTATTCAATAATTGCTGAAGCTCGTTATAAGTACATATTTTTGAGGATTAAACTTTTCGATTAAAAACTTTTAGCCTAGCGAAATCATTTTTCATTAACCCTATTCTATGGAACGCTCGCGCAACTTTTTGTTCGAATTCTTGTTAAATTAACATAGTTTATTTTACCATCTATTTATTCTTTCCTATGATCATTGTTTATTTAAGTTGCGCAGTACTACTACTTTGATGACGAGGTATAAAATTAAATTGTCGTGGTCATCTCGTATTCTCTATTCTCTAAATGGACTTATTTATATATTTATATATTGATTTCGCGGAATATGACTTTGTACAGGAATTAAGAATTCCATATTTCCTCCTGCATTTTCATGAATGATAAAAACTTTTGTTTGACGTACCTGGACATGCTTTATTACCCTTGACTTTTTAAGAAAGATGCATGTGTACATAAACGCATTCATAAAAAGTTCTCGGGCACTTTTGCATTACCCAAATATTATTTTTTATATACATTTTAAATAATGAGTAAGGTCTTGAATATAATAGTAGCATTTCTTCTTATTAGGGAACATAGATCCGCACATCGAAAGACCCCATGAGCTCCCTAATTATAGTTTTATTTTTATACTTAATGTATTACTTATAGCACAGATTAGCAGAATCCTTGGTCACGACAACATAGCAATCGATGGAAACTGTCTTTAGTAGTCAATTTTTCCACCAGTGAATTTTTACAAGAGAAAAGGACTTTGCATTAGATTATATAACGTGATTATTCCATTTATTTTTAACATAATGATACATATGTATCAACAATAATAATACAAAATGGTTTGAGATAAAAAAGAAAAAGATGACAGTAATATGTAGGATGATTTAAAAATCTGTATTAAGAACATTAAAAAATATCTTAAAACGCTTAGTTATACACCATTTCAACCGTCTTATTAATATTTCATTTCAGATAAATGATTGCTTTTAATACACGCAAATTGCTTACTCTTATTTACAAGAAAATGTTTTAAAATAGTATTAGCCTTTAATAGTAAATACAATAGTAATAAAATAATTTCGGTAAAAGAATGCAAAATTTTAATGATTATATTTATTATAATAATTATTTGTGTGAATGAAAACTTTGCGATAAATTTAAATGTACAGTTCTTCTAACAAGAAAGTTGAAAACAAAAGCAGAGAATTGAAATTCATTGTGCAATTTACTGATTATATAGAAATACCGCCATAGTTGTAAGGTTCACAAAATTCTTACAAGCGTAAGCGCTTATGTGTTTCTAGAGGTATTCTTTTCCATCGAAACGCCCCACGAGGACTTAAAAAATCGGCAGAAGCTATGTAATAATACAATGTAGAGGTTACTCAACATCATGTATATAGAAAAGACAAATGAAATCTAAATAGAAATTGATGATTTAAAAGTTTTGTAGCACCTTTCATGTGACTGCGATCTAGCGAGGCATTCGTTGCATGGATTTTCCAGGCAATATGTGCCTTAATAAATTCTAATAATTAGAAATACAACGATACTTTTTCCTGCTAAACCGTCGAGCCAGTTTGAAATTTTCATTAGCGAGTTTCTTTATTTCTTCGCACTTCGATAAATTTGGCAACTCGATCAAGTTAAAATATTTCAGTGGATAAGGAAAACAGTTATAAATTTATGTTTCCACTGGAGTTTCATATTTAAAAGCACATTAAGAGCCTGTCGATGAACTGTTTAGTGGAGAACGGAAAAAGCGGAATAATTTTTATAAATATACAATATGTATCAATACCCTGGACAGTCTCATTGTTTAAGCTGAACATACAAAAGTACACGGTGTTACAAAATCATCATATTATCTGGGTATCATTGGACAAAGGGGAAATTTTATGACGTAAGTCTGTCCGAGATTTTTCGGTCCGGTAATTAGATCTCAATCTGGCACTCTATCAAGTGATACGTACATAGTATGGCGATTTTTCAACACTTTATATAAAGATAGAGTTCGAGTAAACGCGTGCAAAGAATACAAAATTCTCGAAAGTAGTCCAAGCTTCTTGAAAAAAAGTGTATAAAAATGATTATTACAGACGACCTTTCGGTATAAGCAATAATAAACCATAAACTATTGCATGTATCAAGTAAATTGTAAAACTATTACTTATGAATGAATGAAAGATGTCAAGAATCTACTATTAGTTATATTTAGTGAATAAAAATAATCTCAGTAAGTAACCACTGTGATGAGGACAATTCGCATATACGTTTTCTTTCCCCCTTACAACCTAGACATTTGCACCGTAACATATGCTTATTACATTAATAAAGTGCCACCGCATTCAATGGCCATCTCAAAGATTGCGCTTTATCATGATTGTATGTAGCCGAGTGTTTATTATTACTTGTTTTTTTATTTAAAAATTCTTCTATTATTAAATATCATAACTGTCCTTCCTCGTTATATCACAGGTCTAAGAAAACGCTGAATACATTACGCAAAAGGGTTCTTAGTCTTTTTTACAAAATGCTTCTATGCTTACAATTAGTAAAATGTACACGTCTTTCTCTCTCTCTCTCTCTCTCTCTCTCTCTCTCTCTCTCTCTCTCTCTCTCTCTCTCTCTCTCTCTCTCTCT
>JAWWML010034959.1:0-10278 GCA_035047165.1 Ormyrus rosae
TACTTGTAGCGTAACGTAATGTAAATGTGCAATTTTGTTTCTTAATTTTGTATATTCTTACTCTGGTTAATAAATAAATAAATAAATAATAAATAAATCCAGGTGCATATGGTGGGTGTTATATGCACGGGGCCATAGTGCACTATCTTCATTTATAATAAATAACTCTTAAGGAAGTTCCTCAGAAGCTAATAAAGTGAGGGAATGGCGGAGAAATCATTAGTTTTGATTCTTGTGTGAGAAGTGTAGCTGACAATTTCAACTTACTATCTGCCGTAAAAAGATTAGCTCGCGACGCGATCGCATGGAAAATAAAAATTACTTTATTTTCAATCTGCCGGTGTAAAGACTAGTATTAACCAAATAATTAGAAAAAATTCCAGGGCATTCCTGAATTCTTCTAGATACATACTGTATAAGCAAAATTTAATTAAACATTTTAGAAAACTAAACAAAAAATTATAACAAAAAAACTAATTTATAATACAAGTTTTTTCTTTAATCGATAAAAGTCTGTTATGAATTTTGCGAAATTGTCAAATATTTGTCAACAAACTTATGCAGTAAGTATTAACAAAGTTCTGCGTTAAAAGTAAGTCTGTCTAAATGCCATATTAGATAAAAAGTAACAAGCAAATTTATAGTCGCGAGTCGAGCAAGTTCAAACGCGATTCTTATCGCGGCTTGCTGGGCAGCTCCCTGTCTAGTATACGGCCGAGTGGTTACATTTATCAACTTTCTTTGCGATTCGGTTTTGTTGCTCTAAAAATAACTGGTAATTTATCTTTTTCATTCAAAACATCAATCAATTCAGCGTTTAATTCTCTTCACATATTTTTTTTATTATCCTCCTATATTTTTAAATCTGTCAAAATAAGCATTTATCTCTAGATTTTCTACTGACCCATGAGAAGAGCACTCTCAATGTTAATGTTTTGTTTAATAGCTTGACAACGGCTTGTACAATTGGTCTGAAATTTTAACAGTATTTAAAAAGTAATTCTTATATATTTGATATCTTTGAGAAACCGCCTTAATAAAAAAAAAATAAATAATAAGTTTTGTACACTTAGGAATTTATATTTTGTAGAGAATATTTAACAATATTGATGGAGCATATATACAAATAAAAAGTTTTTTGCAGTATTTTATTAATATAATTATTATTATAATACTAATTATTATTAATTATTATTTTACTACAATTTTTGAAACATTGTCATTTATTTAATTGAAGTTCTGCTGTAGTGTTGGTGGATGAAGCTTATTTTAAATAAATTAATTTTTAATTGAAAAAAAAAAAAAACTGTGAACTTCAATTTTACAAATAGCTTTCTGTATTTTTGTCTCTTTTTCAGCTTTTAATTTCCAATTCAACTGCAGAAGAGTAAAATCAACTATATTTAATAAGAATTATACAGAATTTTCCAATTAATTAATTTAATTATTTAATAAATTTAATTAGGTAAAATTGTGCTAAAAAATTGATTAGAAGGAATAGAAATCAATATATGAAAATTTGTTGCTGTTGTCGAAGTCAGGTACCTGTCAGTCAAAGCTAAGGCTACAATAATGTATCTGCAGATAACTTCAAATGGCTCATGGATGGTGTAGGGAGAGTCCTCTGACCCAGATATAATCTCTTTTTCAGTGCTTAGGCCAGCAAAGATTTTTTTATTTATGTAAAAATACAATGCTATGAAAAATTGAATTAGTATAAATATTCCTTTGTAGATATAAACACAGGCAGAAAAGCTTAATATATTAATTTAACAAATGACTTTAAAAGAATGTACCTCAAATAAAATGAATAATATTTATGTAAAATTTATTTATAATTAAAAATATTGTTTATTTTTTAAAAGCATTCAGCCCATGAAGCGGTTAAAATAAATTATAATAATTTAGTATAAATTATCTCCTTAAAATGATAGTTTAATATAAGTTATAAAACCGAAACTATAAGTCTTATAGAAATATCACTTGAAATCTTTTTTCCTAATTTTTTAATAAATCTAACTTTAATAAGCTAAAGTTTTGATTTTAGAGACCTTTATAAATATCTTCCAATGAATTAATAACTGACTAAATATTTATTGTTTTTTGCATTAATACTTTTTGAACGAAAAACCATTAGTATTAGCTAATCAGAAGTTATACCTATCGTGCAAGAATTAGTATCATATATATTACTTAGTATTAGTTCATATTATTATCATAATATTATTTCACTTGAATAACATTTACATCATTAACTGTTTTGAGCACCTTCCAATTTAATAATTGTATATGTGGTAATAAAATCATAAATAAATTAAAAAGTTTTATGAAAATTATTGTTTATACCAAAAATTTTAATGTTAAATAATAAGTATTTGACGAATTATTGAAAATAGATTTAAAATAAATTTTAGAACTGCATAAATGGAAATAGTTTAAAAAATGATTATTTCTTCTTTGTGAAATAAAAAATTCTTATAAAAAATTATGCTAATTCTTTACTCAAATCTTATATTTTTTTATTAAATTTAACAAGTATTTTCGGTTTTAAATATTTCTATTAATTTAAAAATTATAAATAAATTTGGTTAAAAACTGTTAAAAATAAACGTAATAAAATATAATTTTGAAATTTATTTTAGTATACTTTATTTTTTTTAATAATAACAAAATAGGTTTAAAGATGTGGGTAATAAAACAAAATTAAAAATTATTTTCTACTTTTTTTATTATTATTTTTCATTGTTATATAAATAAATAATAATAATTAAAACTTTAATTTTTATTCCTTTTTACCATAAAATATACAATATAAAATAATTTATACTCGCACTCGCAATACAGAACAATACTCATAAACATGCACATGTTAGTATTTAACTCTCTAAACCTTCAATAAAAAATTTTGACTAAATCAAAATTAGAGGAATGACAATTTAAAAAATTGTTATTTTAAAAATTTTGCGAACTTAGACAAATTATTTATTTTAAACAGATTTAAACAACTATAAATGTAATAAATCTTTTACTTCTGAATATAACCTATATCTATTTTACTTACAGATTTTGATATAAAATGTAAAATATGAAATATTGAACAGAAAAACTGCTTAAATCTCTTTAATTCCTTTACTACAAAGATGTTATTTTTAAATTATACTTCATTATATATATATATATATAAATATATATATTTATATAGTATTTAAAAATATATATCAATAAAATAATAGTTTTATACAATTATTTTTGTAATTATTGAAAAATGTACATTTGCCTAGAATTTCAATCATTTTTATTTATTGCTACTATCAAATTAAAATACATTTATGAAATCAATGTTCAAGTAAAATATGTTCAATGTCAATATTTGAAAAATATTAACCATAAAAATAATATCTTCAAAACTCTAACAAAATTTTCTCAATTTAAAAATATGAATGAATATTTTTAAAATAAAAAAAAGCAAAAAAAAAACAAAACATGTTTGATAGTGATACTTGCCTTGCATTCATACGCGCATGCACACGTTCTCTAATGTTGTCAAACACTTAACTTGCATTTGCTATCAAATTTTGAACAAAAATTGCTCTAATTGATTTCAACATTTAAAAATAAATTTTCAAAAATTTGACATTTCTACATTCTATAATAATTTAAATAAGATAATTCAAAATTTATCGAAAAATAACCTCTAAAACTTTTAAGCGATTTATTCCAGCTGTTTACTTTCCTTGTCTCACTCTATAATACGCAGTCGATAAAGTAACTGACTAATATAAAATTTATTCAGAACCTCATAAATGTTTAATCACGCGCATAAAAAAAAATTCTTCATTTAATTACAAACGTTTTTATTAACTGCATATGTTAAATCTAAATATTAATCTAACGATTAATAAAATATATTTGGAAAAAGAAATAACTTCTAAAATAGCTTTAACGAAATTTGCAATTTCGCATTTTAGAAAATACAACAAGGCATTTATTGTTAAGAAATTAAAAATAAAAAAATTCAAAAAATGTAAATTCTAATATTTTACAATAAGTTTTTATATTATATTCAAGACAACTTTAGTATCTGTTGTATATTGGACACTGTTAAATAGTTAAAAAGGAGAGTACAGACGTTTCGGTTACAAATTTTGTTTTAACTTCGGGAAATTTTTTCTAATATTAAAAAAAAAAACCTGCATCCATCTGATCTAACGCTTAGAAAAAAATGTTTCTTCAATCATAAACAATTTATTTACAGCAAAAAGTTGTCGAGTATTCTAATTAGCACAATTTTAAGGGAGAGATCAAATCCTATCCACTAAGGGGTTTATCGTAATTTTGACAAAGTTACTATGTTTATGAAAATTTTTTTACAAGTTCATTTTAGTATTCTTTATAACATATTAAATTTTTAAGAGGACTAGCCACACAGAACAACAGTAATTAATTTGTGAAGTTACTACCTTATACACGGAGTCTTATGTAGATGCCGTCATGAAATCCACAATTTCACTTATAACTTCTACAAAAAAATTACCGTTGTTTCAAAAAACTAATATGTTATTTAGAACTACATTGAGAATGATATATTTCAAACTGAGAAAGGTTAGCCATACTGTTTTTAAGATGTTACAATTGAAAGTACGCGTGTCGAACTAGTTTTTCAAACACGTGTATTAAGGGGGTTATATACTGAAAAAGGTTCCAAAAATCAATTTTTTTTTTATTTGATTTTTTGATTCTATACTTTATCTAAAATGTAGAAAAAAATTTTCAGGCACAAATTAAAAAAATTTCAAAAGTTATGGCTGAAATTGTAATTTTCTAAAAATGCTAAAATTAACGTTTGCTAAATAAATCACTGTAAAAATATTTTAATTAGTATTTTAACATTATCAAACTTTTTTATGCATTATTATGCTGGATTGATTTTTGATAATTTGATAAAAGAATTTCAATTTTGAAATTACGAATATATGTACTCATCGCGTTTCAGTCATGTCGCCACAATCGTCATAGACTGTGCGTTTTGTCAGCTGATCGCTTTTTAGTCCTAATGTTTTGTCTCAAGCATACGCTGAGGTTAAATATGTTTATTTATTCTTTGGAGTAAAGTTTACAATCATTTAATATCTTCAAAGAAAATACTCCTGTACACAGTGCTACTATTTCAAAGCAGGTAAATTTTAAAGTTCCGTTATCATTTTCAGCTGTCAAGCTAAAAAGAGCTTTCATTTTTCTGTTTCAGGTCCTCTTTAGCCATCATCAGGCTTTACTTTGTAGTATTTTTTGATACATTGTTGTATTTTAAATTTTATTGAAAAAGTGTAATTTATAAGTGCTACAATAGATTCTCACTTTCCAGCAGTGTGGTAGGATTACTTCATTTACAGAGAATGTGCTGGCTTGCACATCATGCACCTGGACTACAACAAGCTTGCTTTTTTTGGAGAGGGAAGCATTATGAAGTTTTCGATTTAGTAATGATGCTGATACTACTCAAGTAATGCTGATACAAGCTTTTAATGGCAGTATTCGACAAAGAAGTGCATTAATTACCTAGAGGAGTTCTTTTCTTTCTGACAATGGAGTGCGAACATCATTAGTCATCTTTAACTTTTCAAGATAAGTGGTAATTATAGTTTAAAAAGTTAGTGCTGTGCTATGGTGCCAACAAGTTTTTTTATTACTGTTTTCTGGAAACTTTGGTGTTTAAGAGTTTGGCGTAAACTCCAGACTGAACCGATAGATGAATTGTCATCTAACAGGTCTCAATATCCTTGTTTTTTATTTCTTACTGGACTATTGCACATTTTTTGTTAAATTTTGTTTTAGTATTTTTAAATCAAGAAAAATTGAGAAAATTCAGAATATTTGTTAAAAATCTACCAATATTTTTCAGTTTTTCTTAATTTAAAAATACTAAACCGAAAAAATTTGACAAAAAATGTGCATCAGTCCAGAAAAACATCAAAAACAAAGATTTTAAGCACTATTAGATGACAATTCTTCTATTGGTTCATTCTGGAGTTTACGCCAAAGAAAAAAATTTTAAACAGCAATATCTCTGGATCAAATGGGCCTACAGAGTACAGTTTGGGCTCATTTGATCAAAATATACTCTATTTTTGATAGGTATTTTAAAAAGAATCCTTAATCGTACAGATTTTTTTTTAGGTCTTTTTAGAGGAGGGAAAAATCAGTATACCACCTTCAGGAAACTATAACTATATTTATATTTCTGGTGTGCGCATGCGCCGTACGCGTACACAGACAGGTGCGGTTATGTGTGTATGAACAGTCATTCTTAAAAGTTCTTACGGAATCGGAGAGGTGGAGAGTATAACAAAAGCAATGCTATCAGAGCTATACTTTTAACGTGTAAGGTAGCACGATAACCCCCTTAAAAAAGATTTATCAAAAAAGCTTTAACAGTTCGAAAATTATAGCGGAAAGAAGACTTCTAAAAAAATAAAGCTAAAATTACATCAATTAATTTTTGTAGATTTTTGATGCAATATTTTTTCTAAATTTTTCATTTTGAAGCTATAAGGTAAAGGACCCAGTAGTCGGACACTTTTTGAGACCTATCGTAAACAGACGGTGTTTTCAGAACTGATGAATGAAGTGTTTTGAAAATTTTTAACCGAATTATTAATTTATAATCATATTTTACTGATTTTTGCAAAAATCAGCCAATTTTCATCTTTTTTTTTTAATCTTAATATAAGTAAGATTAAAAAAATACACGGAGAGAAATGTTTGTGTAAATTTTACAAATTTAACAGGCAATTTTACTAAAAAGTTTAATAATTTAGCACAAACTGGCAACATTGTAAATTTTAAAGAATATTATATAGTAATATTTAATTTTTTTAATTTTTAATTTTGACCCTAAATCGAAAAATTATGAAAAAAATGTATTTACTCAATCTACGAAACTCAACACATAGCGGATATTATTATATTATACCTTAATAAGCAGTATCGATATATATATATCTTAAAATCAAATTTAAATATTTTAAAACTGTGAAAAAATCCTACCAACATGTGGAATCGAAGCGCAGTCCTCTGTATGGGTTGACAACCGAACGCTATTACCTTCTGCGCTAATATACAATTTGTATTTTATATAATTTGCAGAATTGTTGGACAAAATGCTCATGACACCGTGTAGCCAACTTCACGTGACACCGTGACACCGTGTAATCAATTTCATGAGGCAGCGGGAGACTGTGTAGCCAAGTTTAGGGTGCGCGGCGTAAGAATTTTTTCAAAGTGTTTAAAGATACTTCTTTAAACAATAAATGCGTAAGCCCAACAACTATATAAGCCGGGAAAGTATTTAATGAATATAAATAATCGTTTAAACAATAAATAGGTATGCCCAACAACCACATGACCTGGGGAAGTAATAAAGCATTATAATGCGTTATACGTAACCGAGGTGAGATTTTAAAATTTGTAAATCTAATAAGACTTTAAGCAATTAATATTCAAGCCCGGGAGTCTTTAAGGAGTCTCATAGGTTACGTGTCCGGAGAAAGGAAAGGGGTGTCCCCTCTCTCTCCGTGAGCGGCTCCCCGTTCACCGCGCGCCCCCTCCGCAGCCAACGAACTCAATATTTTATTTACATTTTACCTTAGTTCTTTGTCAAATTCCTGGTAAGCGATTCACAGCCGGGCACATTTTAATTCCTTGATTGTTTTTCTATAAAACTATCACTTTTTTAACTTAATCTCTATGTTTTTTATCACGAATTCTTATGCGTAAGCCCTTCATAACCTCTCTCTTCCGTAAGAGCCCATGTTAAAAGTTCAATTTTCAATCATTTTTTTCTCGAAAACCGTGGCGATAAAAAATTCTAAAAAAAATCATATTATCTTATTTTTAGCTAAGGAATAACATACAAAAATTTCAAGTCATTCTGTATGATTTCATGAAACCTATGAGACTCCTTAAATACTGTAAATAATTCTTTAAACAATAAACTCGTATACTCAACAACCACATAGTTCGGGGGAGTAGTTATTATTAATTATAAATAATTCTATAAGCAATAAGTAAGTAGGCCCGACAACGACGTAGCCCGGGGAAGCAATTATTAAATGTAAATCATTTTTTAAACAATAAATGAGTAGGCCTGGCAACGAAGTAGCCCGGGAAAGTATTTAATGAATATAATGCTTTTTATAAATAATAATGCTTTAACCATTAATATGCAAACTGAACAACTACGTAACCCGGGGGAGTATTAAAACATTATAAACATTCCTTAAAGGACGTTCACACGATAATTCAATTTCCTCGAATTTACTTGAAAGTTGTACTGTATGTCAATTTAAGTATGCTTTATAAGTGGTAAAAATTTCACCCATCTTCCGATATTAAAATTTGAGAAATTAAATGTTAAACTTGAGCTTATTAACACAGAGTTCCTATGATAAGTCTTGCTAGGCAGCATATTTTTACAGGTAGCAAAAGCAGTTTTCTTCGAATTGTTGTGAAAAACTGCTTTATGATTCTATGAAGTATATAAAATAATATGGTACCAATTTTATAGTAGCTTCCGATACTAATTTTGAAGATATAGCTGTTCGAAAGATAACTCCTATGTTATTTGTATATCTATATAGTGTTAGCGCGCGAGCACGTTTATTTTGAAACATTGTTTTAATACTGTTGCTTTTACAAAAAAATTTTTTATTGCTTAAAGAATTGTTTATAATCCTGAAATATTCCCCCGGGCTACGTGGTTCTCGGACGTATTCCTTTATTGCTTAAGGAGGGAGTATGGTCTTGCACTTTCAAAAAATCGAAAATTTTCTTTTTGGCGAGTCTTATAGTAAATCATTTCAAGAATGTTGTGTCAAAATTTCAAGTCGATCGGAGTAAAACTCTCAAAGTTATAGGCCTTTTAGTGATCCCGTCTCTAACAGCGACCAAAGGACACCGTTTTCATAAAAAAAAATGATAAAATGATATTAATAATAAAATTAAAAACTAAAATTAATTAATAAATAAAAATTAATAATAAACAACAAGCATAATAAAATCTTATTTTAAAGGCTACAAATTTCTCTCACATCATCTAAGGACATTTCTATAATTTTGTCGTCTGATTGACCTCCCAAATATTAGTCACTTGAGTTGCATGGGTATTCAAATACTGGCATTCTTTTCATATATTTTTTAACTTTTAAATAAATTTTTTAATTTTTACAAATAAATTGTTCTATTTTCCAATTATTTCCATTTTTTAGTAGAATTTTATTATTTGGATGATTGTCAGACAGAATTATCTCATTGAATTATAAAAATGAAACTTGAGCTTCCTTGTTTTAAGAACTTTTGCTTCCAAATTAATTTTTTTAACTGGTTCACTTAAATATTTTTCTATCTCAAATACACGTATGTAATATATAGCTACAACATGTCTGGTTGATCTTAAAATACTGCTTATTTTTCCTAAATAGGATTCAAAACTAAAAGCACTTAGTTCATTTAAGTTATAATCAGTATTCTTGATATCATCGCTAAGATGAATTAAATTATGTATATTTAACGAAACAAACGACTTGCCGTACAAAGCAACAGCATCATCCACAAATCTTTTTAAATATTTTTCTGCTTTTTCAACATGATCACTTGAATTTTTTTGAGACAATAATCTTGAGGAAAGTACTAATAACATTAAGCGATTATAAATATTGTCTGGTAGAACCTTTTTAAAAACAATAGGTGCTGCATATAATAAAAAGAATTTATATTCCACTGCTTTATATTTTGAACCCTCAGATATTGGTCTCAGCTTCCTAGAAAATTCAACCAGAATGTCTTCCAATAATACAGTTGTTCTAAGCTGTAATTGATTTTTTTTGTTCAGAACTTAACTTCACGTTATTCAAGAAACAATAAGTGCATCGAATCCAGTATAAACTGATCTACCATATTAATATTTGGTTTTATTGCTGTTATAAGAGAAAATTCAGTGTGATAATCTGCATCGAAAAAACTTCTAAACTCATTATCTGTTCTTGGTTCAGCACTTTTCTCCAACTACTTTACATCTTTTACACAGTTTTAACACGTTCTTTTATTGTTGTTTTCTGAAAACTTTGGTTTTAAGGAGTTTGGTGTCAACTCTACTTTGAACCGTTGAATGTATTGACATGAAATAGGACTGAAAATCTTTATTTTTTGTCATTTAGGGTCAACACTATTTTCTAGTGCAATTTTTTTGATTCAGTATTTTAAAATTAAGAAAAACTAAAAAAA
>JAWWML010034960.1:0-10278 GCA_035047165.1 Ormyrus rosae
TTATTTTTAGCCTTTACTTATTAAATAGATTTTACTTATTCATTTCATCGAAACTAATCATAAATCAAATCGATTCTGTTTGTTTAAATGCTTTTTTGCTACATCTAAAATAGTAAATTATATATAATTATTGTTTAATTTAACTAATTGGATTCTTATTTATCTAATTTGATCAATTGTTCATCGAGTTTAGCTAATTGCTTAAATATTTTATTAGGATTCTCCTTTAATCGGATTATTAATTATCGAATTTACATTAATTTTAATCTAAGTAATTAAAGTAATTAAAGGCATCAATTTACTTATTATTTAATCCAATTGTTTATTGTATTAATTACAAAATAAATTATTTCGACGCATTATATTCGCGAGATTCCCCTCTATATTCGTATTCAGCTAGTGGCCTAAGGCCAGTTCATAACAACAGAAACAGGCCCGCTCCCCTGACTCCCCACCACTGGAGTTTCTTTATTCTTTATTTATGTTTACGACCGTGCTCTCGACATTTGCTGCTGCTTCGCCGAAGGAGCGAGTCTGACATATTACTTTTTCTAACGGATCTGAAGAGAGCAACTAACCTTTCAGGCTGATTAATAAAATCAGCAGTTCACACCGAATAATAAATTCGAAGTGCTTATTTTGCCAAAATTGGTTTGTGTAAATTTTGTGACAATTTTGTATAAAATGGTTCGAATGCAAGAGACTATCGGTGTTACTGAAACTGGTGAAGAAATAATTGAATACAGTTATACTTTTGTAATAAAAGATTTTCAGTATTCTTTATTTAAAGAAGACATAAAATTGACATCTCTGACATTTAATCGCAGCGATGGAAACTATAGTTTTCAAATAGAATGCTCTCCGTCCTTTGTCAAAGACAAATTGATTTTACGTTGTATCAACTGGACCTCCCCGAAACAAAAAGCAGACATCTTCGTCAGGATGTCATTCGTTAACGCAAGCCGAAAAAATTATTTGATTGGGGAAGGGTTTAGTGAATCGAAAGAATATAACATTAAAATAGATTTCTCCGAGGGTTTTAAATTACACAAAAAATTGCTATTTAATGAGGATAATGCATTATTGCCTAACGGTCAATTAAGTATTAAGTGTAAGTTATATTTCGGGCGTAAACTTGTTAAAGCGTTTGTGCCAGCAAATATCCCGAATACTACAACAATAACATCGGCAATTCGACTTCGTGAATTTGACAAATTTGCAAAACTTTTAGAAAATGATGAGTACAGCGATTTTTTAATTAGATATACGGAAGATAATACAGAATTTCGTGTGCACAAAGCTATTTTGGCTTTAAGTAGTTTAGTATTTTCAGCAATGTTTCGTTCCGACATGAAAGAGAAAAAGTTAAATTATGTAGACATTAAGAACTTTAATTCGAAAGTAATTAATGAAATGTTACGATTTGTGTACACAGGTGAAATGAGTGACATTAAAATAATTTCGATTGACCTTTACATGCTTGCTGATCAATATGAAATTGATGGATTAAAGCAAGTTTGTTTACGTGAATTTAATAATAATTTGAGCGTTGAAAACATTGTAGAAATACTAGAATTTGCCGCGAAATGTGAGCTAGAGGAGACACTTGAAATCGCTTTAAATTTTTGTATCGAAAATGCGGAAATAATATTTGCTAGGGATGATTTTTCGAACCCATTGAAAACAGGTTCGCCTTGGGTGCTGCGCCTTCTTAATCTTATGGCAAAAAAATTATATCTGTTAAAATAAATCTTTGAAAAGATGATAGCCTTGTAAGTTTATTAAACTCCACCATTTCCTTCACTAGCATCCAAGTGTATTGTGTTGTTTCTCGAGAATATAGATAAGCAAGGTTTTGTGTAAAATAAAAATTTAGAATTTTTTCGAAATAAAAAACTGCCATTAGATATGCTATGTAGAACCTGTATACATATATTTATAAAAAATATATAGTTTTTATAAAGACAGTTAGTTGATGCAAAGAATTATATATTATTATATTTTTATTTGTGATTTAAATTCTAATACAAAACTTAAATAATTTTATTTTATTTCATCAAACTTGAAAGTATTCTTATTTTTTATCAATCAAGCACTTAGATCCGTTGCTTATTTCAAATAATTAAAACTTTTATAAATTATTCTTGCTTTCAGTTCAATCAAAAGTACAATTATAAATATCGTAAATACATAGTTATTTATTGACTCTCGTAAATCTATGAAGTGTTTTATTTTTGTTTTTTCTTTTCGTCAAAATTTTACTTGTGATTTATTCTTTAAGAAAAAAAGTAAAAGATTCCTTAACGCATGCCTATTGGAGGGATAAAAATAATTGTTGGATTACCAGTCGGTAGACAGATATTTTAAATCCGAGTCTTTAAATATTTTACAGAACGCCAAGTGATAATTGGCGCTGCATGAAAGTGGCGGTGCTAGTTATCACAATTTTTTCCTCGTAATATTATTCATTGCAGATATGTCAAAGATAAGGCAGTCGTTCACGAAATATTGAGCGAAAAGCACGTATTATTGATCAGTTAAAATTATTTTGTTGAATAATTAATAATAGAAATATTAGTTGTGTTTATTATTTTGAAATTAAAAATATTTTGTATAAAATGGATTCAATGCAGGAAACGATCGGTTTTACTGACACTGGTGACGATATAATTGAATACAGTTATATTTTCGTAATAAAAAATTTTCAGTATTCTTTATTTAAAGAAGGCTATCGCAAAATGACTTCTCCGCCTTTTACAGCCAACTTTGGTAGTGGCTATGAATGCAAGATAGTATTCTCTCCGTACGGTAATGAAGATTTGATTTTATTTTGTAACAAGTGCAACGAAGAAGAAGCAGAATGCTCTGTTTATGCCAAGTTTTCATTTGTTAATGCAAGCGGAAAAGATTATTTGATTAATGAAGGGCTTTGTAAATTAAAAGGTCTTACATATCAAATATGTTTCTCCTATACTTTTGAAAAAAACAAAAAATTGCTATTTAATGAGGATAATGCATTATTGCCTAACGGTCAATTGAGTATTAAGTGCAAGTTATATTTTGGATGTCAACGTGTTAAAGAGTTTATACCAGCAAGTACTCCAAATAGTGCAGCAATAACACCTACAATTCGACTTCGTGAATTTGATAAATTTGAAAAACTTTTAGAAAATGATAAGCATAGCGACTATTTAATTAAATGTACCGAAGATAAGGCAGAATTTCGTGTGCACAAAAGTATTTTGGCTAAAAGCAGCTCTGGATTCTCAGCATTATTTAATTCCGAGATGATAGAGGCAGAGAGAGAATATATAGACATTCCGAACTTTAATTCAAAAATTATTAAGGAAATGTTACGATTTGTGTACACAGGTAAAATAAGAGACATTAAAATAATGTCGATTGATCTTTACATGCTTGCTGATCAATATGGAGTTGATGGTTTAAAGTATGTTTGTTTACGTGAACTTCACAATAATTTGAGCGTTGAAAATATTATAGAAGTACTAGCATTTGCCGACCACTGTAAGCTAGAAGATACACTTAAAATCGCTTTAAATTTTTGTATCGAAAATGCGGAAATAATATTTGCTAGGGATGATTTTTCAGACATATTGAAATCATGTCCACCTTGGGTACTGCGTCTTTTTAAAATTATGGCAAAAAAATTATCTCTGTAATAATAAAACTTCTTTGAAAAGAAGATTGTGTTGTAAGTTTATTAAACCTTACCATTTTCTTTATACTGTTATCGAATTGTTTCCTATTATTTCTCGGGAATATAGACAAAACAAGGCTGTGTATAAAACCAAAATTTAGAATTGTTTCAAAACAAAAACTGTCATTAGACATGCTCTAAGTAGAATCTACAGTTTTTATAAAGACAAAGTCAGTTGATGCAAACAATTATAATCTTGTTATATTTTTATTTCTAATTTAAATTCTAATAAAAAATTTAAATAATTTTATTTTACTTCATCAAACTTTTCTTATTTTTTACGATATTTCGTTTGCACTCTCAAGCCGCTGCTTAGTTCAAATAATTAAAACTTTTATAAATTCTTCTTGCTTTCAGTGCAGTGTAAACACTATATTTGTGCCAAGACAATTTTTTACGTTCTTATTCATTAATTCGTACGTAAATACGTCACAGCAGTAAAAGGGACCGCTATTATAACGTGCTCAATTTATTCGCGATGGCAGGCCTTCCGCGCGATAATTATTCTTTATTCTTCTGCCAGTCTAACTTTGTTGGAGTTAAGGTACACATTTTCCGGGCGGAGTTTAGCTGCGATATATAAACATTGCATTATAAGCCCACCCATAAACCTTTGTAATGAGAGGAATAAAGAGCCTCGTCGTTTTGTGAAATATACTCTTTACGCGCGAAATTCCTTTTGCTTATATTTTTATCGACTAATTTTCTCCGAAGATCTTAACAGCTCTGGCAATTATCGTAATTGTAGATCCTAATAACTTAAAAAACAGGAGCATTTTCACTATCTCATCTTATCTTAAATATTTATTTATTTTAAACGTTAATCGAGGGAGAAAACCAGGAGTTGTGCCTCGAGTCTTCATGAAAACTCGTCAGTGGGGTTGACTTTGCAATCTGAGTATTACCTTTATCCCAGATGTCCCGAGTATTCCTTAATCAATTACACTTGATCCTGTACATGGAAGCCTCGACCGGCTGTTAGTAAGTTACCCAAAACCTACATATCTGAACAACAATAAAATTTCTATCCAAGAATATTCATGACTGAAAGTTTTTGACCACCGTTAAGTGCGTTTCCGCAAAATACGTTTCGTTCTTAGACATTATTTGACGCCTGCACGAACAACAATTCTCCTCGTCGGTAATTAAACCATTTAAAATGCAAAGCTGCCCGCTGGCAGGAGGTCGCTTCATTAGGACGTCGTATCGATTTCGTCGGGGTAAAAGAGCTGCCGACCTGCTTAAAAGGTCATTTCTCTCTTTCTCGCTTCCTCCCTCTTTATTTTTCTCGCCGCGATACCGCGGGAGCTCGTTTTCCTTGTCTTCCTCGTTTTCATCTTCTTTTTCTCGGTCTTTTATTGACTTCGTTCATTTTTTACCCTCTCGCTCCGCTTGACCTTTTATCATTTTAAAGAGCGACACTTGATTGAAGAGTTTATTTAAGAAGCATCTTTGATAGTAGCCTTTGAGTAATTGCCATTTCCGTTATCAGTGCAGAATTCTTTAAAGAACTTTAAAGAAATAATAATAAAGTTTATAGCACGATAAGTTGTCTAGAATAGCTGTTTAATTATTCGACATGTTGTTTATGCACATAAGAATCATAAACTTAAATACTGTGCTCAATTTATTAATTGTTAAAGGAAACGATGATTAATTTATCAATTTCTTGGTCAATAAATGTTCGTCTTAAAACATACGATTTTATCGTTCATCATTTTTTAAAAATTAACTTTAGTAAGTCAGTTATATTTTTGTGCGCGTGAATTTAATTAAGTACACTCGATGCCTACACTCAAGCTTATACCGGTCGTTGTTGACGTACAAGTGCACGTACGGCCGATTTTATGGCTCTCAGAGGAGATTGCGACGACTCGCATGACTTGCCTGTACAGGCAACAAAGTACGACCGACGGCGAAGCCACGCAGTTAGTATTGTAAGATCGATTGAGTACAGGGTAGGTACGGAGTTGGGTAGTAATTAAAATGCTTATGAATTATTACGTCAGCTTAGAAATGTAAGTATAATGATACTTTCATATTTGTTTTAGAAGAAACAGGCTAAAATCTGTTCGATATTAAGGTTTATTAGACAATGTCGACACTAAAATAATAAGGTAATATACTCGTTATTACTAAAACATACATGAAGAAAAATTTTCTAGAAAAAATTACAATAGTACATTTTAATTTGATCAGAAACTGTAAAAATCCTAAAAAATTACCATAGTTTCTAGTAAATTTTACGACGTCAATGATAAATTTTCATATTTAGACTTGTAAAATTTACTATGGATATGGTAATTTTTTAGGATTTTTACAGTTTCTGATCAAATTAAAATGTACTATTGTAATTTTTACTAGAAAATTTTTCTCCGTGTACACAATTTAACCGTAAGAACCAAGTTATATTAATAAAAAAAAAAAATTGCTTTATTGTAAGAAGATGAAAACTTCGCTCTTCTATTTTCAAGTATAAATAACAATCTTTTGACACTTTTAATGCGCGTTCCACGTCGACTTATGTACAGGGCCACGATATAATCTTTGTACCTGACACGAGAAGTGTGGAAGCGACGGGGTGTCGATAAATCACCTTTCCAGAATCGCACGGTTTCTCTCGTGTCGCTTGTTTATACGCAAAAGTATGGCTAAGCATAAAGAATTGAAGCAACGTCGGTAAGTAACGAAACATGTAATTGATATATCGCGCGGTTGGCGAAGAAAAAGGATTTTAGAGTTAAATTTCTTCTTTGAATCTTTGAAATATAATATTTCACTTTATTTTCACAGACAATCTGAGAAGTCTTCGTATTATTCCATAACACAAACTTAGATGTACTATAATATTTTCAGAGTAAGTATATACATATATAATAGATTTAATTTTAAAATATTTCAAATATCCTCGATATATGAATTTTGAACAACTTTAGAATAAAATCCACATATACTGCATGTCTTTCTACTTAAAATATTATAAAATAACTGTAAGGTCTTGATATGGGACGTTAAAAAGATATTCATATCGATAAGTACTTATAGTACATAAAGTGAATCCCCTATACGTCAGCAAATTGCAAGGTGTAAACAACGCCTTAGTAAGAAGAAAAGAATTTAAAAGATAAGAGGCACCTCGAAGGCTTTGTATGTTAGCGAAAGACCAAACACAAGATTAATACTTTATAAATCAATGAGGTCTTTTTTTTCTCTTGAAGCCTATTATAAATAACTCCGTTCAGTCTAGCACTTATTTGACCTAATGCAATGAATAATTGAAACTACGAACTATGAAACATCAATTTTCGGTTCGGCTTTTAGCACGCAAACAGCTGTCGGTCATCTTGTTTGAAGTTTGTGCCGATGTTATAAAGTAATTGTTTGACTTTCAATCGAGTTATGTGCAGGAACGCGTTCAAAAAGGTCAATTTGTCCAGTCAAATTTTAATCAATTGAAAATCCGGGTTTGAAATTAATATTTTGCACCTTTTTCTTGATAAGACGGTTGAATAGTTTACAACAGTAGCTAATAAGCTAATAAAAATAAAATACTTACTTTTACTACACTGCCATTCATAAAGTTCAAACATTCAACGTTTAACGTGTTTAATTAAAAAAACGTCTTACAGGCATATGATTAGGCTAGATAGATTTATTATTATCTTGATTTTTCTTATAAAACATAATTAGCAAATATTGTAAAAAAAAAAAAAAAAAATTAAGATCAACATTTCTCAATTTATTAATGCAATCGACAGAGTTTTTGCATGTATTTAATCACATATTGCAATCAGACTTTCATTTTAATTCTCTTAAAGACATATTGTCATCAAAAAATTAAAGGTACATAATAAAAGGTTACTAGACCTACCTCTCACCGAGCCCAACGGCGAATCGAATCGGCTCGATCAGAAACTCGCAATAATTTTCATTTAACCCCGAATAATTTCGTGAAAATTCTCGCCGAAGTGCCCCACCGGCCTGTCGTCGGCGCTCAAACAGGTGTGTGTGTGCGTGTGTCTTCCGTATACTCGTGGGTGTCGCTCGAGCGCCGCCGGCGCCCATATAATCCGATACCGCAGCGGGCGTATATGTGCGTGCGCGCGCACGCATACAGCCAGAAACGCGCGCGCGAGGGAGGGGGGGTTTCAGCCTCATTTATCGGCAGCAGCCATTAAGCTTTCATTAGCGATTACCCGAGAGTCGGCTTTGATTCTCACCCAGCCGGGATATTATCGATTTTGCGCGCGCCGAGCGCGAGATTCATGCCCGTCCGACTGCGTTCCGGCGCCGATTGTGCGCGGGCATTGTCGGTGCTGTTTTAAGGGATACTGCGCGCGAGACGCTTCGCTCTTTGTGCCTTTTTACTTCGGCGAATTAGCGGGACGCTTAATTGACGCATCTCGCGAATTAGAGTGCTTTCCCATGAGAATATAGTACTGTTAAAAAAATTAGAAAATCGTATAATTGTTTTTCATTTTGCCTCTCGCGTTTTTTTTTTTTTTTTTAAACGAATCCCACAATTTAATTAAGGTAAAATCCGTGCAATCTTCGCGAGCTTTAAAACCCGGCGATAAAATCGTAAAAATCTCATCCGCTAAGCTCGCTCGTACCCGAGGCTTAGCTTTGGATATCGCTCCGGATCGTCGATCGAAAATCCGCTATAACGGGATTTAAAACACTCGGCTCGCCGTAACAGTCGTGTAGCTAATTGAATGAGCTCGCGAGCCGCGCCGCCGCGGCGACTGTAATAACTTTCGCTCTTGATGCACCGACGGGCGTCTCTTATACACGTGCCGTGCGAGTACAGAGTCTGCCAGCCGGCGGATGGGAAAGTTGCCAGAACTACGTTTCAGACACTCGGCGCGAGGCCGGCCGAGTTTCGCGGAGGGCAGGTAAATTAAGGGGGGAGGGGGGGGGGAAACTGCGGCCGCGTGTTTAACGTTGGAACTTGAGCGGTGAGTGGCGGGGGAAAGGAAAACAGAGTCAATTGGAAAGAGGAGTCGGAGGAGTGGGTGCGATTGTTTCACGAAGGAGGATTCTGTTGGTGCCTTTTTTGGAGTGAACGAGTACGGAAAGTGCATTTCAACCGCTAAAGACAATTGCATTCTTTTGTCTTTAGAAACTCCAGTATTTTTTATTGTAATAAATTTACGTAAAGAAAGTACTTTAGAGACCGAAGTTGTTTATTTGCGAATAACACTTGATGCTGGTTTTCACTTTGCATCAAACGACCACTTAAAGGCATTGATTTAAAAGGAAGAATTGCAAAATAAATTTTCAAAGTTACTCGAGAGAGTGCTGTGCGTTAAGGTTACAAGAAAGCTTTTGAAAATTCGCTCGAACGAGAATTTCGAAATCAAGTTGACCTTTTCGAATTGCATCTGAGATCCTTTTAAAGCCTCTGATTTAAAAGGAATCCAGCGAAAGTAGAAAGTTTAATTAGCAACAATAGTACTGCAGCTATTTTCTAAATAACAAGGATTCTTGCGAAATTACGTGCGTGATTTGAAAATTAAATCCTTTCTCGTATTGTTAAATTGGCGATCTACTAATTCTTTCAATAGTCTTTGTTTATTTTATCTAATTTTATTAATCGAAACCAAGCACTGCTAGAATAATGGTAAAGCGAAAAAGTGC
Source organism: Ormyrus rosae (assembly GCA_035047165.1). Taxonomy (NCBI): domain Eukaryota; kingdom Metazoa; phylum Arthropoda; class Insecta; order Hymenoptera; family Ormyridae; genus Ormyrus; species Ormyrus rosae. The sequence continues at coordinate 9,359 of JAWWML010034960.1, forward strand.
ATTTGGCGCAGGGCTCGAGTATAAAAAGAAAAACCCAAAAACTTTCTGGCGCACTAAAAAAATTCTGCACCTGTTTCCACCGCTGTTACAAAGATATGAAATTTTTTTTTAAATTTTGTTCTTTAATCTTGAGTTGTAAAATGTTTTTCTCACCTTGACTGTTTATAAAGCATACTTATCCAGGATTGAGCGAATTTTCTAATAAAAAATTTACGTTCATAATTTATGTTTACAATTTTTTTTTCACTTTTTGTTAAAGCAACGGTAATTACGATCTTTAAAAGCTACTGCGTTACGGTATGAGTACGACCGAGTGGATCTTTCAGCTTAATTAAACGTACCGACCAACGTCCAGCGTTAATTGGATCGTTTAAAATCTAGCTGACATACGTGCACTTATATTCGGTAGTGAGGGATTCCAACGCTTGCAGTTTTTGTTTATTATTTGAAAACGTGTTCATTTGTTCGATTATTCATTATATAACCATCTCACTTTTACTGGTATTATTGATTAGCATTATCAACAAAATGTTATAAGTTAATATTTATCAATTAAATCATCCCTTTCGGTTGAATACTTATTTGAATGTAATTTAAATTTGAAACATGTAAACTTTTAAGTAATGAGTATAGGTAATAGGTTCCAAGAAATTAGATAATAATCTGCATTTTGCTGTAGAGATGAAGTTTAATGAAGTCATGCTTCATGAACTTGTGATGGAGTCTCTATCAGCTGATAATGTAAATCTTGTACTAATTAAATCTTCTGATGAAAGACATATTCAAATTATTAACTCTACATTTATTATTAAAGGAGTCTCCCGACGGATGCATATAAAACTACCCCCAAAGTAGACGTACGAAACCTTCACCATAAAAAAGTAGATCCAAAAACAAAGCCATTAAACAAAAATTTAATT
>JAWWML010034961.1:0-10276 GCA_035047165.1 Ormyrus rosae
AAAAAAATAAAATTTCGTTTGTATAATAAACTTTATATAAAATAAAACAAGGGATCGTATGTCCTATAAAATTTCAACGATTTTTGATTAAAAAAGCTGGCTTAAGTCATATTTACCATTTATCATTGTGTTACCTGAGTCTCTTACGGCTTTGGCTACAGTCGAACTACCTAGCGAAACTTTTTAGGCTAAGAAGCGTTAATGAAAATAGACGAGTTATGCCTCGTCATCCTCCTGCACCTCTAGTGCTACCTCCAGCTAGAACAAATGCCTTGGAGGATTCCTTTCACTGTTTGGCTTCGAGATTTATCAACGAAGTGCGAAATCATGGCATCATTATTGAAGAGGCCTCCTTGCCCCATTTCAAGACGCTGATTCGTGAGCTGTTAATTCAGAGGGATGTGCAGCAGTGGCGTGAAAGAGTTGACCGTGATGCGAATACTTCTCTGATCCTACTTGCACACAACAGTGAAGCGTACAATGTGCTTAGCGAATTACTAAACAGATACTAGTCTTTGTTTCTGCGATACTAGGTTAGTTAGTTTTAGTGTTACGCGGGTATTAAAACAGCTAGTATTCGGAATTTAGCGATAGTTTTATGCTTAGACTTTAGTTGTAAGTTCGCTCTATCTATTGTAACCTACTCTCGAAATTACAGAGTTAATCGTTGCTCACCTTTGAGACTTGTATTTGCGATATTCTTGCCGAAAATTGTTAATTAATGTTTATTAGAGCGTATTTACTTGTTATTTTTTGTATAATGAATTTATCTCATGTATTTTTGCTTTCAGGGCAATATAGGGTTATACCTTGTGGCCTATAATAAAACTTATTCTATTCTATTCTATTCTCTCTCCCTCTTTCTCATTCCGACGCTGTCCGGTGAGTAGACAAGACGTGTCTTATTTAGCTCTACCTAGATACTCGCATTTCTGCTTTCTTTGCTCTCGGGATTTTATTTGCAGGTCATCCTGCGTGCGCATTATCGCAGTACATCGCAGCGCTGTTTGACTTTGCTGCGATTGACTGCGATCCCGACTTTTTACTGGCTTTTATTGCTGCGCTCATTTCAATTCAGCCCGCGAGTCTTCGAGCAAACTGCCAATCTCTGATACCTGATGACTTCTGACTCATCTGCTTCCATTCCACAGCGGTGCATTAGTGCTAGAGTGAACCTACTAATAGTTAAGTTTTAACCAGCGTCCTGCGTTTTATTTTATCTTAAATCTAAAATCGTGTCTTGACTCCGAAATCAGTTACCGTAGGCTAGTGCTAGTGCATTTGTAAACATCGTTCTATATGTGTATCTAAACAGAGATCGTGGCGGGATATACATTACTTAGCCAGCATTTAAATCGCCGACTATTAAATTTTAAATTTTAAATCACCGACTGCCTAACTGATCACCTGTTTTGATACTTATTGATAAAAAATTTGTGACTATTATTTTATAGTTTTCATTTACCAATTTTAGTCTAAATTTTCACACCTTGCATCGTTTGTGCTCTAATGACTAGTCTGTTTTTAGTTTTATATTTAGTTTTAGTTTAGTTTTATGACAAGTCTTGTCTTGTAATTGTATTTTTATCGGAGTAATGCGCCTAATTCTACGTATCGTAAATTCTTTTTCGGATTAATGCGCCTAACGTTGCGTAATGCGAGAGATTATTTGACCAAACAATCTATATAGATATTGCTCGTGCATATGCATTTATCGGCACCCGCGCGCACCAGGGCTTACATGTAGCAACGTGTTCAAGTTTCCTTGCGGAATATGTTGAGTTGCGCACATTGCAAAAAACGCATCGACAATGGCAAAATAACTTGCAGCGGCTGCCAGCGTTTCTTGCATAAAACCTGCATAAGTAAATACATTGTAAACCCGAATGCACTTGATTACTGCCGTAGTACATTAGGCTCTTACGCTGACCAGCAAAACCCGGCTCCGCTCAACGCGAGATTTCTCTACTCGACTAATTTATCGGCTACGTCGCGAGCATCGGCGTTTGACTCAAGTCGTGGAATTGCTTCTTTCACGGCCGGATCCGAAATGGACACCGGAAGCAATAATCAGCTCCCTTCAAATTGGGCGTCTCTTTCTTCGCCAGAGCGATCAGGAAGAATCTTTCAGATGATTATAGAAAACAATAATCAAATAAGTAATTTAATTGCTCCCCAGAATCAGATTTCCCAAAAACTAGATGACCACAATAAACTGCTCGTGGATCAAGATAGGCGCACCACTGCTCGAGGCGCAAGCGTATAACAATTCAAATATTACTGGAGAAATTGAAAAACTGAAAGAGCTACGTCATCGTGGATTACCCAGCTCCGAAATAAAAGTAAACGGCATACCGGCTTCAAATACTTTACCACTAAGCGATCTCACAAAACGAATTCTTAACATCTTACATCTCCAATCACTGTGCAATGATGTTCTTGCCACCCGCGAAATCAAAAAGAAAAATGGCTTAGAGAGACGTGAATCGCCAACATCTAACAGCAGCATAAACATAAGTGCTAACGATAACATCGAGCGGAGAACTTCATTTATAATCAAATTCAAGTCGAGTGAGATTCGCCAGCACGTTTTACAAACCAAGAGGCGCCATGGCATCATTAAGTTTTCCGACATTGTTCAGGGTGGCTTACTTTATTTGAAATGCTGCCCCCTGCTATTCATGAGCTGCGCCTTCGGGCTAAAGGAAAAGCAACAGCTTTGGGTTATAAGCGCGTCTGGGCCAAGGATGGTAATGTTTTTGTTAATAAATCAGATAAAGCAGATAAATCTAAAATTATACACATCTCGACTGAAGAGGACCTACGGAAAATTATCTGAAACGACGATAAGCCAATCACGCGAAGTTGTACAAACTCTCGATCTTCAATTCGATTGGCTCATATTAACGCGAACTCCCTTCGAGATCGCTTCACGCAGATTAGTGACTTCATTACCGGAAACGGCATAGATATTATTTCTATTTGTGAAACCTGGCTCACTCCTGATCTATCCGATGGCTCTATCCAGATCAACAACTATTCTACTGCTCGCAATGATCGTGGACTGCCATCGCGATCCGCGTATACTCGCCGGGCCTTTGTGCAGAACGGAGGAGTGCTCTTATACATTCGCCATGGTATCCAGTTTAGAGTGTTAATGCAGTCGAATCTTAAATCTATTAATGAAACCGTTTATCATCGTAGAGTGCACTCTTAGCAATAATTATCGTATTTTGTTGGCTTCAGTATACCGCCGGCTGAAAGGCAGTCTCTTGTCTGGTTTCTTCCAATCACTTACGCAGTTTGCACATAGTTATCTTACTGTTATTGTCTTAGGTGATTTTAACTCTGATTTATTAAGCAATTCATATTATAGCCAACATCTTCAGTCACTCATTCGGGAGCATGGCTTTTATATAGTGCCATTTAATGCGACACACCATACTGGCCACTCAGACACTTGGCTCGATCTTATCTTCACTGATTTAATAGATAATGTTATTTCGTCGGAGCAATTTATCTTTTAATCGAGTTCAAGGTTCAAGCCCATATAATACATCCAACAAAGATAAGCCAACGAGATTTTGGGAACTTCTCAGCAGGATTATTCTCCTCAGACCTGAGTAGCCGCTTAGCATCTGCCGCCTTTGGAGTGTTGTCTTGTTTCCAGCATATTGCGGTTTCGAACTTCTAGACCAACACGCGCCATTCCGCGAAAAATTCTTACGTCAGAAGTCAGCTCCTTGGTTCGACAAAAATCTTAGAGATCATTGCAGAAAACGCGATCGGATCTACGCTAGAGCCAAGAAGACTCGAAACAGCGAGTTATTGGCCCAATACAGACTCATCCGCAAACAACTTAAGAATGAAATTTCTACCGCGTGAGACAAGTACATAGCTGACAAGATTCACTCGATCTCAGATCAGACGAAAGTGTGGTCGTTTCTAGCCAAGCTAGGTATTGTTGGAGAACGCCCTAAATCATCTCTACTCACCTTCTCCGCCTTCGAGTTAAACCAGCACAATGCTTCAGTTGCTACTGTACATCCACTCTGTACTGATAGAGAATTAGATGAAATCTTGCAAATTCCACTGAGCCAAGAGCTGCCTATTTTTTAAATCAGCCCCCTTAGCTATGTGCAGGTCTTACAAGCTTCTTTAGCCATGCTGAGCAGATGCAAGGGGCGCAGGATCGATAAATTATCGCTGACATATTTCAAGGATATCCTCGCTCTGGTTTCAAATTACATGACTGACATCTTTAATACTTTGCTGTCCACTTAAATTTACCCTGACATCTGGAAGCAGTCTATAGTCATTTCGCACAACAAAGTAAGCAACCCGTCTTCGCCATCTGATACAAGACCAATAGCTAATCTGTCGCATTTTGCCAAAGTTTTTGATAAACTTGTTACAGAGCAACTCGTGAATTTTCTCGAAGCGTCAGATCTGTTAACACCTTACCAGTCCGGATTTCGGAACAATTTTAGCACCCAGAAAGCGCTGCTGAAAATCACAGAAGATATCCGCCGTGGAATTGAGAATGAAAAACTTACAATTCCTTTACTCTTTGATTTCCGCAGAGCGTTAGATTCCCTTAAGCATACAACGTTGCTGCGTGCTATGAGAAATTTTAATTTTTCTGATGAGTTTATACGGTGGTTCAAATCATACCTTTCAGAGCGCACACAATGTATTATCGACTCACAAGGTAATTCCTCGGAGTTTCTGGAGCTGACTTTCGGCATCCCCCAGGGCTGTAATCCTGGTCCCATAGCTTTCCTTATCTTAATTAATAGCATCACTAAATGCCTCAATCATTGCTCCAACTCATGCATGTTATTCGCGGACGATTTTCAGATCTACCTACAGTGTGGTCGCAAAGACCTGCCTGAGTTTATTGGAAAACTTAATGAAGATGCTCTACGGCTTGCTCATGATCTTGAGCTAAATTTAGCTAAAAGTACTGCCATCATCTTCGGCTCTAACCAAAACCTCATGCGCGTTGACTACCAACTTTTACCAGCAATCGAAATAAATGGAACTCAAATCCCTTTTGTCAAATCTGTCAAGAATCTTGGAGCCATCCTAACTGACGATTTAAACTGGAATGCGCATATTGCCAAAGTCAGTTCGCGTATTCATGGCATCCTCAAGCGATTGCGCTGCAGAGCCAGTTTCTTAGTAGTAGCCTCAAGAAGCAATTAGTCACAGCTCTTGTGTTTCCGCATTTTGATTACGCGTGCTTACAAAACAGATTATCTCAATTTAAAACTGCAACGCCTCCAAAACCAGTTTGTTCGTTTTATCTTTAAGTTAAAACGTGATTCAGCCCAAAGCGGTTTTTACAAACGCCTAAATTGGCTACCGATCGCCGCGCGACGTAAGTACTTTATGGCAGTAGCTGTGTACAAAATCGTCAACGATAACACACCTCAATATTTGCTCCCGTTGTTGCCTTTATTGAGTAATGAGGTAAGTCGTTCTAGTCGTGCACTGACCCTGAATTCATCGTCTTCATTAAATTTACCTGTACCAAGTACTATGAAATTTGAAAAATCATTTGGCTTGCAAGTGATGAAGCTTTGGGATATACTCCCTGATAGTGCCAAATTATCGCCCTCAGTTGCTAGCTTCAAAGCTGCTATCTTCGAAATTTGTTAAGCGAGTACCCGTTATAAGGCGCCGTATTGCATTGTATTGTATTGTTCTAGATTAGCGTTACTCTACTTTAACTTGTACGTTTATTTTAACACTTTTAGCAGCCCTCTCTAGTCATTTAATATGCTCTGTAATCGTCGTGGTAATGTATTCGCATTAAAAAGGAAAAGTATATTGGACTTAAATCATTCTGCATCTGTACATGAACTTGATCTCATTTATTAGTTATTTATTTATTAATTACATTATGTATATTCTATTTTGTATAGTTTTGCTATGCTACTCACCGTATACTTACTATTATATTTAATTTTAAGAAAAGTATGTAATAACCATTGTATATTGCTATTCGGTCCGTAAATGACCTTAGCAAAATAAAGAAGCTATCAATCAATCAATCAATCTCTCTCTCTCCCTCTCTTTCTTCCTCCCTCTGTTTTTACTTATTTTGATAATAAAACAGTGAATATATAAATTTAAGTTTCCTGAAATATCTGCTTCAACGCTTCGTAGATGGATGAGGTTAGAGAGACTGCGCAATTATGTCGTAGAAAATAATCCTCAAATCAATGAAGAAGCACCTGACATAAATTTTAAATTTGAGGTAATTCAATTCTTTATTATTATACGTTTGTTTTGTTTTATTATGTTCGTCTGAAATTAAATTTCTTAAAATTATCTTAAATTAAATTCCATTTATGTTATAATAAAAAATAAGTAGAAAAAAATCGATTGAGTCAGGCAAAAATTTAATTTAAAAATTTTTTATTTCAATTTAATTAATTTTTAGGAAATTGTTGATGATGTAACAAGTAGCGATAGCGATGCAGCATCAATAGAAAGTGACAACTTCAGAAATCCTTCATCGTTAGATTATGTACTGAGTGAAAATGATGGTTCTAAGACGTTTTGTCGAAAACCATTTGAACGACGGACTTTTTGTCGTAGAACTTTTGTCGAAAGGACGTTTTATCGAAAACCTTTTTGTCGACCGGACGTTTGGTCGAAAACCTTTTGATCGAAAACCTTTTTGTCGAATGGATATTTGATCGAAAAATGTTATATATATTATATAAAAAATTTGTTTTCGACAAAACATCTATTCGACAAAAACACCATTCGACAAAAAGGTTTTCGACAAACGTCCTTTCGACAAAAAGGTTTTCGATCAAAATTCTTTCGATCAAAAGGTTTCGACAAAACGTCCTAGAACCGAAAATAATTTTGATGAATATAACAACCCTTGGCGTCCTGAAAACCTTGAAGCGGAACGTAACGATGAAGATTGGATGAGTAAAAAAATTTACGATAATTCTGATGTAACTATAGGCGAATCTATGTATAAATTATTAGGCTTTTTTTAAAATCATTCACTGACAAAGAGAGATTTATACGAATTATAAGAGATTGTCTCTTATTTAATGCTAAAACCAAATAATTTGCCAAAAAGTAAAAATTTTCTCAAGAAATTTTTTGGAAGGCTTATGCCGAATAAAAATAATGTTATTAAAAAACATCGCATTTGCGAAACTTGCTCAAATTATTTGGGTGAATTTAGTAGTTCTATACAACTTTCTATTTGCGAAAAATGCAATAGTAATAAAATTAATGGGATTTTCTTAGAGTATGATTTAAAGATATTGTTCGAAGGGCGAAATCTTAGTCATTTGTTAAATGCACATAATCAAAACGATAATGAAGACATTCAGAATATTTGTGACATTTCATCTGGAAAAATGATCCACTGTTTGAAAGAAAGTGTTCCATTAAGGAATTTGGATTTAATTTTGCTTTGGAATACGGACGGCTTATCTGCTGCTAAGAATTCCAATAGTTAAATTTGGCTCATACAAGCACAGGTTATAAATATTCCAATACAAAATAGACGAAATTTTCAATTCGTTTGTTGCATTTATTACAACCAAGAAAAAAAGCCTAATATGCACTCTTTTTTAAAACCATTTGTCAATAATTTAACAGAGTTATACACTAATGGATTATTTTTGTTCGATAAAGAATCTAATTCATTTAAACATACCACTGTAATAGCACCGATATCAACTTTAGATGCTCCTGCACGAGCTGCAGTTCAAAACATTATGCAGTTTAATGGAAATTACGGTTGCACGTTCTGTGAGCATCCTGGCGAAATCTGTCAAACTGGCTTAGGTTTCACAAGGGTTTACCCCGCTATTCAACCAAAACCAATAATGCGGACGAAGGAAAGAATGCTTTTTCAAGGATATGAGGCTATAGAAAATAACTTAGAGCTTATAAACGTGGTCAAAAGAGCGTCTATTGCTGCTTTAATTCCTACTTTCGATATATCTACTTCTTTCGTACCTGATTATATGCATTCTATTTTGCTTGGCACTTTTAGGATGCTCCTCGTTATGTGGTTTGACAGTAACTTTAAGAATTTCTCTTTTTTATATTAAGAAATCATTGAGAGATGATATTGACAAAGATATGCAAGACATTTTTCCTCTGATATCGTAACTCGCACTCCGAGAAAAATAAAATATTTACATTATTGGAAAGCTTCAGAGCTAAGAGAATGCCTTATTCATTATTTTCCTATGCTTTTAAAGAATAAATTGAGAAAAGAGTATTATAATCATTTTTTATTGTTAGTACAAGCCACAGTAATTTTCTTAAAACCAAAAATTCATGTTACAGAAATAGATTTCACAGAAACAATTTTAGATTTATTTATTATGAGCGTAAAAACTTTGTATGGGCATCACAAATGCTCCTTTAACGTCCATCAATTAAGCCATATGGCTCAAAATGTACGTTATAGGGGTCCTCTTTGGGTTTGGTCCGCTTTCCTGTTTGAAGATGGCAATGCACAAATAAAAAAAATGTTACGCGGGCCAAACAAATTGGATACAGAAATGGCAAATACTATGAACATATTTAATGCATACAAAATTTTAACGCACAACTTAGATTTATAAAGATGTAATAATGTAGATTCTAATCCTATTGGAAAACCGATTATAAAATATTTTGATGAAAATGAGCTTGAAACAGTGAATGAATTTTTTAGAATAAATCAGATTGAGATAGAAAATATTGTAACATATGCGAGAGTAAGAATTGGAACAGACATTTACACATCAGAAGTGTACCGACGGCAAAAAAAGAGAAATAATTTTTATGTATATTTAGACGACAAGCCTTTTTTTAATTTTTAATAAATAATGTATTATTTGCGTTAATACAGCCTGTGGTATATACAAAATATTAATCGTGATTTGCGTGTTAACTTATCTTTTATTGTTCCCATTAGAGAGACTTTTTGTATCAATATAATTCCATTGGAATTAATTAAAGGTAAAGTTATATGTATAAAAAATTACGTATGCTTGCCACCAAATAATTATGGAAAAAAATAATGTATTTCAAGCTAAAGTATATAAATTATTATGTATGTAAAGAAATTTCTTCAAAAAAACCTTAAAAGCGTACTATTTTCATTTTTTACAGTCTTTATAAAAATGGTATAAAATCAGTTCTAGATAAAGGATTTGTAAAGTCTATCTATAAAAAATTAACTTTGAACCAAAGTAAAAAGTTAGACGAGTTTGATGTATTCCATATTAGCAAAGATTAATCACATAGTAAAAATATGGTTTAAATATATAAATGTATCAATAACAATAACTGTAAAATATATCTAAAATATGTTAGTAGATAAATAATTTTACAACGAAATCACAGGTAAAAAAACCGCTGCCAAGTCATTGGCAGTTAGCTTCCTCCTAATTAGTTTATTGTTCCATTATTATCTCGTTTTTATTATTATTTTATTTTTATATGCTCATTTTAGAATTTAATGAAAAGCTCACAAAATTTAAATATAAATTTTGTTATTGGAATATTTAAAGTCCTAAAAAACAGAATTTTTGAAACTCCATGTACAAAGCTCGATTTCGCGCCAGCATTAATAAAAATCATGCACTAAATCAAACTTTGTACAAGTCCTATAAGAAAATAATGTTCAATATAAGAGCCTAAAGGTGATTTTAACATGGTGTTACCTTTTCACACTATATTCGTTTTGAAATAAATTAAAGAAAAATTTCAAGTAAATTGAATTTCTCTAACTGTATTTTATTTAAACTATATTGCTAACTAACGTAAAAAAATCATAATAAATAATAATAATAATACATAACTTAATCTCGTTGTAAAACAAAAACTAATAGATGAACTTCAAAAATTCTTTATAATTTTGAAAGTTTAGTTAAAGGTGAAAAAAATAAGTGGTCGATCATTGAAAGAGATCAATTATTCACTAAGATACAGCTATTCAAAAAATTGAAATAAAATAAATAAAACTTTAATATCTTCTGAACTAATAAGTTTCATAAGCAGGAAAACTATACAGCTCTGAACATACAAAAGATCTAACTTTTCCCAAAATTTAAAGTAAGTTAAAGTCTTTTTACTTCCGTAATCATTCCACATAAAAAACTCATTTTTTTCAGTTTTCAGCTTTTTATTCAAAAAGTCAATGACAAAATGGCTTAAAATTTTTACAGATTATAGCTATATATATTCTTAATTACCAAACATTTTTTCAGAGCAGTTGATAATTTAATTTAAG
>JAWWML010034962.1:0-10273 GCA_035047165.1 Ormyrus rosae
AAAATGAGAAGAATTTTAAACTAATTGATAAAAGATACTATCGAGATTGGGGGTTGACGAGCGGAGCGAGTAGGGGGGACCCCCCCCCCCAATATATATATATATATTACATTGCTAATTATGTAATTTAATTTAAAAGCGGTTGGTCTATTCCAAATTTTTTTTTTATGTAAATTGATTAATATAATAGAACAATATATTAAGCTTGAAAAAGCTAAGTACTGTCAATGAATTAGCAGTAATTTTTATAATACGTTCATATATTTTTTTTAATATACTTTCTTCCTTACTGGAAATAATAAAGTATTTGATCGAATTGAATATGTTAAATATGTATCAATAAGAAAATAAATTAAAGGAAACCTTTTTTTGTCTCCTAATTTGGGGAATTTGTCCAGGTGCAACCAACAGCAAAATTGCAGTATTGTGGCGTCCACATCGCAGTTTGGAGATCCATGTCCCAACACACTTAAATATCTCGAAGCGCATTATCAATGTGTATCCGGTAAGTAATTTTTAAAACCTAACGTAATTAAATGGCGTGGGAACACTTTGAAGCAAATTTTCTTGTGTTATTCGATCAAAAGACGAAGTTATAATTTTAAACCTCGAAAAAATTTTCCATGTGCACATTCATAACCTTAAAAATATATATAGTTTTTACCCGCCATCACAAAAAAATATAAAAAAAAATGAGCCGTAAACGATGAAAATCCGTCCAGTAGTATCATACAGATATTTTTCAAAACCCATTTATTCTAGTTCCTGAAAGCTCAAAATACAATTATAACACGTTTTTAGAACAACTCCAAAAATTACTATCAAAAACCTTCCTTTAGGAGGAAGCAAAATGACTATAGTCCATCCACTCTGGAAATTTAATAGTCTTCATATAATTATACTTTTCTAAAAAAAATTGACCAAGAATGTGCCATATTTTTTTTTGCTTTGCATTTTTTTTAAAACGTCAAGTTTTTCGAAAAGAGCATATCCAAAAATAGTTGTAAACCAATTTTCACAATTGATACACAATTGTAGAAATGGTGAATAATCAAAGTGAAGCGCAAATATCGTGTACATTCAGGCGTTAATGGGTTAAGGGGGTGTCGGACTAAAACTTGACGGCTACACTACAATGTGTATTTTTTGTGATTAAAACAATTTTATGGCATTTTCCACCACGGAATGCTGGTTGTTGCAGTTGAAAGTAGCCAACCCAATGAAAGCCCTAATAAAGCTATGTCCAGTAAAGCTCCAAAAAGAAAATGTTATAGCACGTCAGAATCTGCAGATTACGGATTCGCTGCTACTGTTGTACAAAAAAATTATAGTGCATTTTACATTCATTTAAACCGTTATCGAGACGAGATTCACGATCCCAAAAAAAATGACCATTAAAAATTGCATTTTTTTTCTAAAAAAAAACATTAAAAATATATATAAAATCAACATCTAATAATAATTGCAGCTACCACAACGACGACGACTTCACGGCCAAGCCCACCGTGGTTATTAACCTCGCAACCACCAATGTGGAGCACTGGATCTTTAGGAAGCACAATCTCAACTACCCGTTCTCCATCAAAAATTACTACGTCAACTACAGTGGATACGTTATTGGATTCAACTATTATCTCTTTCACAACATCACCCGTAGATAGCAGCTCTACAAAGTTAGTAATACAACATTTTTTTTGTATTAATTATCCACTATATATGCTGAAACAAAGATTTCATAAAAACTAACGTTTTTTCGTGTTAGCTACACGGAGAAAAATTTCCAATAAAAATTACCGTTATTATAACGAACCAATTACATTTGTTGATTCATCAGAATAACCCAATCCATTTTCTGCTTTACTTTTCCGCGATCACTTTTTAAACAGAGGATATCTAATCGTTTTTATTTTTTTTCATAGTTTTATTTATTTATTCAGAGTAAAGTATACATTACTCAAGATAGAAAGTTTTGTCATTAAAATTGATTTATTCTCATTGTTCTATCATATACATCAAATAATAACAATTTTTAGGTTAAAATAATGCATTTACATAAATTTTACTGTTGCACTATTATTTTGCTATCTGAAAAAATGTTCTTCCTAGGGAAAGTTAGCATACGATGTCCATGTTAAAAGTTTTACATTGAATTTCTCAAATTTTAATACCTAAAGATGGGTTGAAATTTTTACCATGTATAATGCATACTTAAATTGACATATAATACAACATTTAAGAAAATTTGAAGATATTTCAATTATCGTGTGAACGTCTTTAAGAATTATTTTTTTTTAGTTTTACTGACTTAATTCATCAACCAATCGCATTGCGTTTTAGTGTTTTAGTATTTAGTGCTTGAGTACTTAGTGCTTTTTCTAAATACGTTTGAATTGCTTATGTGAAGGAGGACATCATCGACGAAAATACATGCTGATGAAGAATCCAAAAAGAATCAAACCAGCGAAACGGAAAAATTAGAAGCGGAAGATGCGATCTCTCCGAGCAAGCCGGCACAGCCGGCCGTATTGGACGAAACGACACCGATATCGTCTCTATCAGTGCAGCCGCAACCACCTTTCACCTCAACTTCAATGCCCTGGAAAACAAGTCGTAGAACGCCAACAGGTATTCAAACGTTATATCATTTCTTATGGTATTTTTTTTGACAAGCTTTAAATTCGCTTACTAAAAATAATAATTCTAAAAATGATTGTAAATTAAGTATTTTGGTGTCATTTGGTATTACTATAAAGTTCATGGTGATTCTGCGAATCGGATAATAAAAACAAAAATTATAGAAAAATTTATAATAAGGTCAGCAAAAATTATTATAAAATATTAGGAACTATTGGACATGCATAAATTATATATGTAGCATTTTTATAAATGTAGTTTTTATTTGTATTACTACAGAAATTTATATTCTTTCAAATAATTCTTACAAAATTAAATAAACATTAATACATTGAAAAAAATTAGTAATTCCAATTAAATATTTGTTTAAAGGTTGTCAAGTAAATATCTCTTTGAATTAACTAAACATTTTTTTTAATTAAATGTATTAAGAGATCTTAAAGTTTAAATTGTTTTTTTTCCGCCACCATTTTTCGGAAAACTGCAGCAGTTTGAATTTACAAACTTTTTATCATAAAAAATAACTAAAAGTACAGACAATAGATTAATCAGTATCACTCTTCGGAAAAATTATTTTTTAGAAACGAAAAATTGGTGAAGCAATAAAAAAAATTATCATGTTTTTTTAATACGTTGATGTTGCAGCAAATGTAACGGGTCCTGCCTGTCCTGCCCAAGATGCTCGAAAACTGAAATGGAATGCAACGCGCCTAGGCGAAATGGCTGTACAAAGCTGTCCAGGTGGTGCCAATGGCCTGGCACGATGGCAGTGCGTGCAGCTTGGGGACGAAGCGACCTGGCAACGTGGTACACCTGATCTTAGCGAATGTCGTAGCGTCTGGCTTTCATCGCTTGAGAAGCGCGTTCAAGAGGGTGAGGTTATACTTGGTATCAGCAGTGATCTCAGCAAGGTTACAAACAACAGCCCCGAGCTTTACGGTGGTGATATGCTTATAACAACCAAGATTCTTAAAAATATGGCCGATAAAATGGCTGAAGATACTTTAGAATACCCTGATCTTAAGCAACGTGAAGTTAACGTTGCTGAGTTACTTCAAGGGGCCGTGACAACAGGCAGTAACCTGCTAGATAAAGCACAGTCGGATTCGTGGAAAGATTTGAGCCACCAGGAACAAATGATTGTTGCCACCTCGCTTCTTATCGGCCTCGAAGAAAACGCTTTTCTACTCGCAGATACGCTCAACTATGAGAAAAATGTAGTGCACGAGCGTCGAAATATATGTGAGTACTTCTTTTCCTATTTCTGATTCTACATTTTTATTAAAAACTATTGTCAATAAGTTGCTAGGCAGATCTGATTAGCACTTAAAACATATGTTAAATTTTGTTTTATACGTTGACTCAAACAATATCGACCTATATCAACTGTACTTAAAAGAAATACAAAGATAGCCGCGTCGATTCGATATAATGATAAAAATTATCAATAATACTGTTTTAGTGGTTTTAAAAAAAATTATCAATGCGCCTTTACACGTATAGCTTCAGACTAAAAATCTTAGAGTATTTTCATAAATAAGTCTACTGAAAACGTAAGATCTATTAAAAGTTAGAAATACATTTTGCATACTTTTTGCCTTAACTTTTGAACGAATAAAGCTTTTTATTTATATATTTTCAAATTAGAAAATTCTAATACTTTTTACTTCGAGGCTAAACGTTTTTTACTTTTTTTGCCCAAAATTCACGAATTCATTTCAACTTTGGAGCCTACATCTTCTTGAAAAAATCGTAAAAGAACTTTGAAACACGTTTTTACAGAATTGAGATCTCTTCTTTTGAATGTAGTACTTAGATTTGGTCTAGGACATGATCCAAAAAATTTTTGACCCATTTTTCGAAAAAAAAAAAATGTGATTTTTGGAGATATTTTTTCGAAAAAATGTTTATTTTGGATATAAAAACTTATAAATACGAAACCCTTCTTTCAATAAAACGTGTCATCAGTTCTTCAAAGTCCCATTAGAGTTTTTTTGAAATTTAAGGTGGCGGATACAAAATGGTGGTCAAATCAAATAGCCAGTTATTCCAACAAATTTCATGGAATCTGCTAATATCGTTCGAGAATGGAATTCATTCTTTATTCATATTTCAATCAGATTGAGTAATAAAAAATAGATGAGGAATGTGTAATTTATTGATTGAGAATATTATTTATCGGTGAAAATGAAAAAAATCAACAGTTATCTTCTTTGTAAATCAATGATTGTGAACGACTCCAAAGATACTACCATAGTTTTTGAGTTTCTTATCATTGATAATTACAAATATAGTCAGATTTAGAAAATCTAATATGGCAGTCATTAATTCTTAAAATTCAATATTTGAGATAAAAAAGTCATGTTTTAGAAGTCATGTTGAGAAGTCTTTGCAGAATTCTCATTCATTTTTTTACAAAACTGTAAATTTTGAGTAAATAATTTCTAAAAAGAGCAGTCAAGGTTCAGACGGTTAAGACATCGATTTGTTTACCTCACGGTAAACGCTGGACTTAGCTTCACAAGACAAGGCTGTTCGAGGGCGTGGGTACGAATCCACCCGTCAGTCCGAAATTTTCGGAAACATTTTAAAAAACCGCTGCCAAGTTATTGTCAGTTAGCTTCCTCCTAACTAATTTATTGTTCCATTATTATCCCGTTTGTATTATTAATTTATTTTCATTTGTCCATTTTAGAATTTATTGAACAGTAACAAAATTTAAATATAAATTTTGTAATTGAAATATTTAAAGTCCTAAAAACTAATACAAGAACAAAACAAGCTTGAATAGCCAAAGAAAAGTAATTCTTTTATTTTATTTGAACTATATTGCTAAAACTAATGTAAAAAATCATAATAAATTAATAATAATAATAAAAATATGACAGTACTATGTTGTATATATAATCGCTATACCATACAAAACTTAAAATCGTTATAAAACAAAAATTAGTAAATGAAGTTCAAAAATTCTTTTTAATTTTGAAAATTTTAAGTAATTTAAACTCTTTTTACTTCCGTAATCGTTCGTCCTAGAAAACTCATTTTTTTGGTTTTCAACTTTTCATTGAAAAACTAATTGAGAAAATGGCTTGAAATGTTTACAGATTATAGCTACATATATTCTTAATTACCAAAAATTTTTCAGAGCAGTTGATCATTTAATTTAAGAATTATAAGCTTTTTTTAAAAAAACACGTTTTTATTAAAAACAAAAGAACCATAAGAGCTAGGGTAACTTTTTTTTCTCTGAAATTATAGGTATTTTTATGCTCTTTAAATTGGTCTTTGTTTGATTCAAATATCTCTGTTCGGGCCGCTGAGCCCTTTTCCTACGCGCTCGCGAAAAAGTGTGTGTGAGCGATCTGTCGGTCGCGAATCGGGAAAACCCCCTCCCCCCCCCCTCTCTGTATACCCCACCGGCATACGTCGTGCGCGATCGGCTCGCGGTCTCTTCCTCTCTCAAGCCGAAGCCGTCGAACGATGCGCAGCTCCCGCGATCGGGTCATACAAAACTTATATTTGAATGAGTGAGCGAGTTGTTAATTGTATCGAGTTGAATGATTGTAGGATGAACTCAGAAATATAAATATATTAATTTAATTGTTAAATCAAAACTGATCGGTGTGTTTATTTGGAATCTTCCGCCCTTCTTTTCTACGAAGAACTGCAGATATCAACCGAAAAAACGTGCTCGGCTTGCACAGTCTCAATCCTAACATTAAAAAAAATTAAAATTAAATTTTACAAAAACGAAAATTTGCGATAAAACAAAAACAAATAAGCTAAACAAAAAAAGATTTTTTTTGTCGCCATCACAAAAAAGCAAAAAAAATGAGCCGTGAAAGCTGAAAATCCATTCAGTAGAAGCTGAGATCAGGCGCGCGCACTCACACACACACGCGCACACGCACACACACACACACACACGCGCTCACGCGCACACGCACACACACACACGTACGCGCATACACACGCACGCACACGCACGCATACACACACACATCCATAGACATTTTTCAAAAAAATTTATTCTTGTTCCTGGCACCTTAAAATACAATTATAAGCGATTTTTTTCGAACAACCCCAAAAAGTATTATCACAATGCTTCCTCTAGGAGGAAGCAAAAATCTTTGCCAGATTTTTCGGTGGCGGGAATCGAACTCGTCGACCGCAAGACTCTTGCAAAAAAAACCGAAAGTAAAAAATACGTGTTCCAACCTACTGACTATAGTTAACTCTGGCTCATTTTTTTTTGCTTTTTTTGTGATGGCGGCAAAAAAAATCTTTTTTTTTTAGCTTATTTGTTTTTCTTTTATCGTCAATTTTCGATTTTCGAAAAATTTAATTTTAATTTTTTTTAATGTTAGGATTGAGATATTTGAACCAAAGAAAGACCAATTTAAAGAGCATAAAAATACCTATAATTTCAGAGAAAAAAAGTTACCCTAGCTCTTATGGTTTTATTAATTTTAATAAAAACGTGTTTTTTTTAAAAAAGATTAGAATTCTTAAATTAAATTATCAACTGCTCTGAAAAAATTTTTGGTAATTAACAACATATAGAACTATAATCTATAAAACGACTCCATTACAGTTAATGGACTAGTCGGCCAAGCTGGAAAATTAATTCTATTATAAATGCATTAGTTTTTTTGTACACAACCCTACCTATGCTCACGCTGTTGGACCTGAAGAAACATAGAAGTCAAGTGTGAAAGATTTTACAATAAGTATTGCGCATGATTATTTGCAGAATTCAAATATTCCTAAATGCAACATTTAAAAGCACTCACTCAAAGGTATTGCTTGTAAAATTGCGGCCGATGAAGTTATTAATTTTGTAAAGAGTGTAAACATCATTTGTGTATGAATTGCTTGAATCAACTTCATTAGAGACAGGAGAAGGAATAAGTAACTTTGAAACAACAAACTAATCAAAAACATCAAAAAATTAAGAAAATAAAATTAAAAAAAAGAATTGGACGCCAACAGAATGATTTGAGGCTAAAGAACGTGATAAAAAGAAAACTATAAGAAATTGACTACAAACATTCCTTCTTATAAAAATTCCACGCCAGATTCGTTCGGTTTTCGAATATTTATCGATCTCGAGCCGAGGATATCGAATTATCGCTTAATTTTATCGAATTATAAAAAAAAAAAAAACTGAATAGCGAAAAGCGAATGTCGGCGTGTAACGCGCGCCTGAACTAAACTAGTATTTACCTAAAAACTACGCATGTTTTAAAAAAAAATTACAAAAAGCCTTCTTTGTTGAAAACTCTGCAAAGAATATGACTATTTTTCTTTTGATCCTAAATATGAAATTTTGAAAATCGATGGTCATTATATCGATCGGCTATCTTGGATTTTCAAAATCTGACTGTATATTTATAATCAGCTATAAATAAAGTTTCATGAACAATACTCAAACATTAAATTGCACATCCTTCATCCAGTCTATATCACTCAATGTAATTGAAATATGACTAATGCATTCATTAGTGAACCCCTTCCCGAGCAATATTATTAAAGATTCAATGACATCTGCACGAAAAATTGACCATTTCTACGCTTTTCCACAATTTGGCCGCTGTTTTGAATCCGCCATCTTGAATTTCGAAAAAACTCCAACGGAGCTTTGAAGAACTGACATCAATTGTATTATTTATTGTTATAAGAATTTTGTATTTACAAGTTTTTATTTCCTGAACAAGTGTTTTTTGACAAAAAATTCCAAAAAGTCTTCGTTCAAAAAATCAAATTTTTCGAAAAATAGATAACTTGTTTGCATCTTGTCCTAGATCAAATGTGAGTACGACATTCAAAAGAGGAAGTCCTAATCGTTTGGAAATGTTCCGTCTCAAATTTTTCTTATGATTTTTTGACTAAAAGATACAAGTTCCAAAGTTGAGGTGAAATTCAGCAATTCAGGATGAAAAAGATAAAAATCGGATTTGTTTATTTTTAAATTACTAAAACAGTATGTAACTTTGAAAAAATCTTTAGTTATACGGAATGAATATCGTTCTTTTCATATTTTTTTATGAAAAAATATATCACAAGATTAATTAGAATGCAAGAAATAGTAATAACAGATATTTTTTATTTTATATTGTTGTGCACTAATGACGTCATCATGTTTATTAAAATGACTAAATAACGCACTTTGTTTTAATACATTTTACTTGAAATTTTAATGATTGTTATATATAATAAATAGAGAACGAACAATTCCAAGTCATTTGTGTTTATTGCATTGGTTCTATATATTTTTCTCTATATTAATCGTGTAATGAATAATTAGGACAGGATTTTTATTTTATTGATTAGATTTTCATAATGAGTCATGGTTTAATGATAAAAATGAATCTAAAAATAAACGATTTTAAATTATTTTCGCTTTATCCGACAAATGACATCTACGTGGAGAGAAATTTTGTAGGAAAAATTACCATAGTCATGTATTAATTAAATCGCAGACTGAAAAAAGTCACACAAACTTGCTGCTGAGCAAAGTTTGCAGCTGTTGTTATCATTACAATAATCACATAACCCATAAACATAGTTCGCGAACTTCAATAAATATAGAAACATACTCAAAATTAAGAAGATTACCTAAAAAGTTTGTTTGACTTACCAGGAGAGTGTCACACCTCCGGGTCACGGATTTGGATAAAACTTGAAAAATAGTTTTCTAGTACCGAATAATGAAATACACCACCTTTAGTTTAATCTCATGAGCTTTCATTCAACCGATACAATTAAGAAGCATTATCATTGTTCATATAAGCAATGCTAAAAATATCATATATGTAGATATATTTGCTATGTTAACAAAACAGACTTTCTCTCCTAAATGAAGCGCTATGAGATCAGACTAAAGGTGGTTTCATTATTTGGTACTAAAAAACAATTTCCTAAGTTTCATCCAAATCGGTGATTCGGAGGTGTGACACTTCTAGTTAGATAGACCACGGTGGCTCTGAACCAACTTTTAATACAATGAAATAGCAGGTAAAATTTTCCAGTGAAATTCGGTTGTTTTTTACATCTACATTACTTTCTGTGATGTATTGGTACATATAAAATTATCACACTTGTATAATATTAATGAAATAAAGTATTATTTATTATAACATATACGTATTTGGTAGTACATAATTAAATGGTTTTGCAAGAGGTTCAAACGTGGCTACATGGGCGGCTGCCGACATAAGAGTGCTGAGTCGCTGCCGCACAATACCTACAACATCCCATATGCCGATTGCTATACTTTGGTGCGCACGCGCCTAATACAGGGACACGCGTATACCACACTTTCCACTTTGTTTTAAAAAAATGTCCTTAGCCGTCTTTTTTTATTTGACAATTTTCGATTAAAATAGGTGCTATGTGAAAATAACGTTTAGGTAGAATATAATTTTGAATATACATATCTAAAGAAGTTTATTTAATATATCTTATTGCCAAAGCTTTACCTATTTACTCAACCATACTTTACGGTCATATTATTACTACAATCAACTTTACTACTAAGGTTGGTTGAAAGCAGACCTCTTAAGGACGTTCACACGAAAATTCAATTTCTTAGGATTTTCTTGAAATTTGAACTACATGTCAATTTAAGTATACT
>JAWWML010034963.1:0-10273 GCA_035047165.1 Ormyrus rosae
TTTGTTAATTCAAATGGAAAATGTTTTGCTTTGCAATGTTGACAAATTAGATTTAATTCTCCAATGTAATTTTCTTCCATCAAAGTTTCATCAAAATCAGTATTCGTTACATTAGCAATATTTTTAAATTTGTCTATATAATTAATAGTATCCATTTTTTCATTTTGCATTTCTAATTCTTTTAATTTATTTTGTTTTTGGTTTTATGATTGTTTGGTACATAAATTTTGTTTCTTCTCTTATTCTATGTAATTTATACTGTCATGATCCGTTTTTAAACAATTTGTTTATTGCCCAACGCACCTGATAATTAATTTATTTATTTGACAAACCCGGTAGTTAATCGGGCTAATCAACACAAATTTGCATAGGGTTGAGTTTATTTGCATAAGTTTAAAACACTCAATTAATTTTCAAACACATATATTTAAGCCAATAATGATAAATGAGAAATTCCCGAAGATCCACTCACACAAACACCCAAAATCTCCACAAACCCAAAAACCGACCTCTTACTTCGAAAGCTTAACCGAGACTGCTTTTAAATTATATTAATTTCAGTCACTCATCCAAACGTACGCACGCTCACACAAGAAAATCTACGTGAACGCAGATACGTCAATATAATAAAATCAATATTCATTAGTTCGCCGAAATCGAAAATACTGAAATCAAAACAATATGCAACGAGGTCACTGCTCCTCGATTGCCGTCCTAATACGCACCTGTAAACAAATTCCTTTTTGGAGTTGAGCGCGGATGGCCTCACGACATTTCGTCGCGAATCCCCCTCCCCCCCGCCCAAAAAAAAAAATTTCACATCCTAGTAGGATGTGCAGTTTTAGATTGTCACACGCGCAACTCCAACGCACCACTATCTCCCAAACGGCAAACCAAGTTGTGATGTGATTTAGACTTTACTGTCCAAACCTTGTCCCAAATGCAAAGCATTCCCCGAAGTTGTCTGGAGAACCCGACTAGAGGGCTCCGACGCCAGGATATCCACTGCTCCCTCTTCTAGGAGGAAAAGTATCCTCCCGTTCAGAAGCTGCGGAATCCAGGCGAACAACAAGATCATCCTCAACATTGTTGGTTTCCAAACTCCTTGATAGAATCCATACACAACAGGTCTTTTTCATTATCTTTTACCGCCCTCAACTTACATGTCGGGGAGGGATATATCTCTTTAACTCCGACACGTGTCCTTTGGCGGTCCGACGCCTAGAATCTTCTATAACGACCACAGATGTTGATAAAACTTCCGTCACCTCAAAAGGACTCGAATATTTAGGAGCCAATTTGGTGGAAATCCCCTTAGTCGCATTTTATAACACTCTCTCCTTTCGCATGACCAAGTTGCCTACCTGATATGACGCGCCTCTTCTATTTCTATTATAAATTCGCTCGTTCTTAACCTGCGATGAATCAATATGTTTTCATACCAAATCCCGTAACGCATTTAATCTCCGAAGTCGATCCGTCCACTCTTCTGGTTCAATCCTCAACACCTTACTCCTTACTTCTACTTCCCTTCTCAGACTTTTAACGGGTTGTGGTTGCCTTCCACAATTCAAAAACGCCGGAGTCACTCTCGTACTCGATTGTACCGCCGTGTTAATCGAATGGCGAAATTCATGCAAATACGCATCCCAACTACGATGATCCCCCTCCATGAAAACCGTAATCATCATCTGCAAAGTTCGATTTACGCGTCTACTGGGTTCGCTTGTGGATGATACGGTGGCGTCGTCATGTGCTTGATGCCGTACTCCTTAAGCATACCTTCCATTTGTTTATTTACGAACTCGGTCCCATTGTCCGTCAGTAAAGTCTGGAGCCTTCCAAAGGAAAAGCACTAACTCCTCAAAGGCTCTAGCGACTGACTTTCCGGTGGCTCTCCGCAACGGTTTGAATTCTACCCAGCGTGTAAACAAATCTTGGAAAACCAATATATATTTGTATTGATTTTTCTTCAAGGTTACTCCGTAATATCCGCTGCTACCACGGCCCAAGGCCTCTCAACGATTCTTTTACCTATCAAACCTTGCGGACTCGACTGTAAGGCTTTATACCTCTGGCAAACTTGGCATTGTAACACAAATTCTTGCACTCTATGAAATACACCCGGCCAACAGTATTCCTTTGCAACACTATTGTACGTTTTCTCCATGCCGAAATGTCCTGCGGAAGGATGACAATGAGCATCCTGTATTATTCTATCCCGATACTCAACTGGAACAACTAACCTCCAGCCCTCTTCGCGCAATGTGATCGGATCCAATAATCTAACACGAGTGAATCGGTACAACATCCCATCGTCTACCTGCTAGTCAGGAAACTTATGGGAAAAATCCGGTACTTCTTTCACTCTATTCAGGTACCAAAGATCTTCGATCGCGTTGAACGCAGTAATATCCTCTCGATCAATTCCTCGAGAAAGGGCATCTTGAACATAGTTCAGTGCTCCTTTTTTGTGGAGTATCTTGAAATTCCATTGCTGCATTTCCAACATCCATCGCGCTAGACGACCAGTAGGTTCCTTCAAATCTGGCCGTGCAAGTACTGGGGCCTCTACTAGTGAGCGCTTCAAAATCTCGAAAGCCTCCTGTTCATCTTCGCCCCATACCCACGATTGCTTACTTCTTAATAACTTAACCAGAGGCACCTTTACATTCGACCCCTTATCAATAAACCGCGATTACCAATTCTTTTACGTTTTTCGGTATTGGGTATTTTAGTACAGGGGCTACTCTATCCGGATTCGGCCTAAGACCATTATTATCTAACCGATATCCGAAAAAAGTAACGCTGGAGCAACAAATTTCTCGCGATTCACTTCGAAGCCAACATCTGTCACCGTCTTCAACACAAATTCCATCCATTTTAGGTGCTCCTCAAACGTTTCCGTTACGATAATTAAATCATCTAAGTAACCAAACACATGAGGTTCAACCACTCGACCGAATAACGCGTGTATTAGCCGCATGCAGGTCACCGGGGCGTTCATGAATCCAAAAGGCATCCTCACGAACTGCCACAACCCTGACACCAACACAACGAAGGCGGTGTATTTCTTACTCTCCTCACTCAACAAAACTTGGAAATACGCCTTTGAAATATATCGAGCTTTTCGCAGTTTATCTAAGATTGAATCTATATTTGGAACCGAGTATGTATCACGTCGCGAGACTTTATTTAAACTCTAAATTCGATGCAAAACTGATAATCTCGTTCATCCCTACACACTATAACCGGGGCACTACACCACTCACTATTACTCGGTTCGATTATACCTCGTTCATACATTCGATTCACCTCTTCTCGCGAAAATTCCAAGATTTTTCGGGACATTCGTCGATACGAATGTCTAACCGGTCGAGCCCCAGGAATTAGCTCGATACGGTGTTCAATGAGTGTAGTGAACCCATGAACATCATCCGTGGATTGCGCTAGAATTCTTTGAACTATTCCATTGACTTTCTCTCGCTCAGGATCCTTGATCTCCACGATACCAGCACGTTCCACAAAAATCCTCGTATCAACCTCTGTATCTACCTCTGCTGTAACGAATGATCTCTCTCTTACCACGGTCCTGTCACGGTAGCCATTTGTCATGATGCGTTTTTAAACAATTTATTTATTGTTCAACGCAACTGACAAATAATTTATTTATTTGACAAACCTGGTAGTTGATTGGGTTAATCAACACGAATTGGCATAGAGTTGAGAAATAAGTTTAAAACACTCGATTAATTTTCAAACACACATATTTAAGCCAATAATGATAAATGACAAATTCCCGAACATCCACTCACCCAAACACCCAAAATCTTCACAAACTCAAAAACCGACCTCTTACTTCGAAAGCTTAACCGAGACTGCTTCCAAATTATATTAATCTCAGTCACTCACCCAATCATACTCACACTCACACAAGAAAATCTACGTGTACGCAGATACGTCAATATAATGTAATAATATTTACTTTTATTTTTATGAATTAAAAATAATATAATGATGAAATAAAATAAACTTGTAACTTTGAACATAAAAATTTTTATTTAAATTTAATTGTTCCGGGTCGTTGGTCGCTAATGAAATGCAATTCATAATATCTTCAATTTTACAATCACAATAAATGGGATAATTTTTGGTTTGATTAACATTACTATCGCGATATTATAATTGTACGTCGTTTCGAGTCCGCTTTCAAATTATGCGGCGCTCGCAAAAATAAATTTCCTTTTTCGAAGCTCGAACACGCACTGGACCGGCTTCGTCCGGTCGCCGTCGCGCACCTGTGTTGAGGTAGACGTTACCTCCCGATGTAGAGTCTCGGCGATGACAAGTTGTCACGGTCGTTGGATGAGTCCAACTTGCGCTGGTCCAAGCGGCGATGCAGCGACGCCGATTTCGGTCGCTCGAGGAAGCGGCTCCTTTTCCACGCTTCTGCCGTCGTGTCATGATCGTGCTGACCTTTTGTGCCGACGGTCGCTGGTGATGGCCGGCTCTTGTGAGTTAGTGTCGTCAAGAATGGTGATCCGCTCTCGTGAGTCGGCGTCACGTCTTTTTGTTTTGAAATTGGTGGTATCCACCACGACTGCGCATTACAATATTTTCTTATATAATAAACTGATACTTACCCCGCTCTCGTGAGTCGGGTCGAGTCAGGGCTCCGAACTTGCGTGTAATCGTCGCAACGGTCGGGCACAAAATGGGCCGAGCCGAATTTCGACTTCAGTTTTTGAAAAGCCGCGATGCTTCGCGAAAGGTGGGGAGGGCGATAGCGCCCTCAGCACCAGTTAACAAGTAGTTCGGGAAATTGAAATGAGAGTCCGTTACAATAATAAAATCAATATTCATTAGTTCGACGAAATCGAAAATACTGAAATCAAAACAATATGCGACTAGGTCGTTGCTTCTCGATTGCCGTTCAAATGTGCACCTGAAAACAAACTCCTTTTGGAGTTACGCGCGCGGACGTCCTTACCACATTTTGTCGCATTCTATTATAAATTTTCTTTATAATTTTTTTAGTTCCTATACTTGAAACATATTTTTTTAATTCCAAAATCTTGTAAAGAAAGTATCTTTTGAATATCAGTTAGTTAAACAATAACTCTTTTTTTAATTTACTACACATATTCTGTAAAAGTGATCTTTGTTTTTTTCTTTTGTAATCATCTTTTTTTCTTACGCAAGACTTTTTCTTTATTTTTTTTATAATATGTGTTAATTCATTTTTTACTATCTTTTTTCTGTTCATAATTTGGGTTTAAAGTTTGATCATTTATTTCTTTTTCTGGTATTTCTCCACAGTTCAAAGTTTTTTCAATGTGGATTGCTCAAAAGCCATCAAAGTCTATATGCTTCTTGAAACTAATTTTAGTAATCCAGAAGAATTTAACTAAGAATAGGCAAATTTTGTTTGTTAATTATTCAGTAAGGAAGAACTTGCTTAAAAACATTAAATACACTGAGTGAGTGAGTGAGTCGCTTGTAAATTTATCAAGTGACACGGCTGTATATTATAAATGAAATTTTATATATCTGTTGAGGCGAAACTCCTTCTTGACGGAGTTATTTCGTGGTTTATTTTATTTAGTTGAAGGAATTGGATGATTAATCAAAATAACTCGATTTTTTGAGCCACATTATTAATGATGTTTATTGGCTCGTTAAGCCTTTCGGCATAAAAACCCCAAGAAAATAAAAAGAAATGTGCGGTGTGTGCTTAAAGATTAATATATGAAAAATACAAAATTATGGGGTGCATCCAGGGTCCACCGGCAACGCTTTGGAGTTCTAACTCCTTACAAACGAGAGTCCAGGCTCTCACAATTGTCGCAAGGTATACCTCGAAGACCCGGCTCCGCCAGTACAACTACAGGAAGCGGTACTTTCAAGCCAATGCTCTCACTGCAAATTATTGCTTTTATGCAGCGGAGCCTTTATAAAGAGTAATAACGGTATTCAGAAACAAGAGTATTTTAAACAAGGAAAAACACCGAGGTCAAAAGGAGCAAGGAAATTTAACTGATCCATTTAAGGGACAGCTTAACCGACAGCTTATCGATACTGTTGTCAAAAAATCAATTGCCTCTGCTCGAGCTTCTATATTGTAAAGTTGCAGGTCTTGGCATATTAAAAAAATATAGTTTTTGATGATATCTAAAACTTTGCCCCGAAAGAGACATTTCGAAGAAGCATCTTTTTTGATTACTTTATAAAGTAAAACTCTTTCAAATTTGATTGAAATAGGCTGAAAATTGTTTTCTTTCTCTACTTTTATGTAACTAAATCATAGTTACATTTCTGTAAATATATATTATTAAATACAGAATTTTTTTTGTAACTGTACCCTACCCTTAAATTAAGATTAAATTATCTTGGAAAAAATAAATATATACATGAAATTTAAAGGGTGATTTAAAAATCTAAGCAGGTAATATACAATGTTATGGATAGAATCAGTTAAAAGTATTATTTATACTAAAAATATAACGAATATGACAAAATGAGATTAAAACTTTTATGATTAAAGGTGAAACAATGAATTGTGGCAGTACAGATTGGCATGGGCCAATTTGACTGTCTATTCGACTCCTTAGCTCACCTCTGGATCCTGGAGAGTCGCATCCAGGACCCAGGTGGTACCCACCTGAGCACACACATACCCACCCGACAGTAAATTAAATAGAATACAATGGGGGGTATATGAATAGCATCTCAGGGAACACCTGCAAGAAGAATAGTCATTAGTAGGAGCTTAAAGGAAGCAACCGATTACTAATTTATTACTCTACAGAAGAAAAACTACAGCTACATCGATTATATAGATCCATATCTTTTAATAGCTTTTGTCAAAGCTCCTTGCAGAGGCCATCGCATCGCAGCAAACTTGTTAGCAGCACCAAGCGTAGTAGATCCCTGCGCTGGTTGTAGGGGCATGAGCAGCAACATAAATTTTTGGAAACATTCAAGGATTAGTATCTTATTAAATTTGGCAAAAGAGAGTGAGCAGCTCTGCTATAGAAAGAGGGTGTCTCTCACATACATAAACATTGGAAGAAGGTTAGGATGGCACACTTTGGAATAGGTAATTCTAAGGAAACTACAAAACTACATCTATTATAGAGTAACGCAAGTCAAAGAAGCCTTAAAGATGAGTAGTTACTTGGCTATATTTAAGAGAAGAAGCTGGAGAAACTGGAAAGCAGTACATGCATTGCACCTTCAAGTCGCTGCTCCGCCTTTTTCCCGCGTGGACTACAGCCTCGTTTACCGCACCTGGAACAAAAAAGAGAAGAAAAGAGCCAAGCTCTCACTAGCTTAAAAATAAAGATGATGGAACGAGCATTAATAGTCTTACCTGGCATTGCGGCAGTCTACAGCATCAACCACTACAGCTTGGCAACATGAATGCACACCAAAAACCGCGCGCGGTAACACACTAACCTCACCACAGCTCACCGTACTACGTGACTCGCGGCGAGGCAAACTGCGCCGGCGCGAACAAGAAAGAAGACGGACGCGATCGCAAGCTCGCGCTCGTGCATCGAAACAGTATACGGACGTGTGAAGATTAGCTGCGCGGAAATTTTAAGAGTGCCACGGGGCAAATTGGTTTTAGGTTCGTACAATTACGAGAAATAGTTTTTGTAAATGGTGCTGCGAGGAAAGCAGCTTGGGTTTATTTTTATAATTTTGAGTTCGGATATTCTATCCGAGAATCACATTTTTGCTCGCGCTCGCGACTTGTATGTACTCGCGGTACGTGCGACGTGGGGTGCCGCGTTTTTCGTTGCGGCTGACGTAAAATCTCGTATTACAGTGTAAATAATAGTTGGTTTTATTTAATAAAGTTAATTAGTGTATAAAATTGAATCAAATATTCTCGTGTTTAACTGCCTTCCTGAGCGGCTGTAGCACGCTCTCATCCACGCGTTCTCCCTGAGCTTTCCTCTTCGCCAATTTCCTATTACAGCTTGTCCTTTTACAGATCTCCTCTTTCCCCACCCCCTTGTGAAATTTTGCAGATTCTGGCAAAATTGTCATAGAATATAACTTTAAAAAACATTTACTTACTTTTAGAAAAATTCTATTTCAAAAAATGAATCATTATTTAAAAGACGTTAATTAACCGACCGAGCGATAGCGTATTTTATTAAATACAGGATTTTTTGTGACTGCATCTTACCCTTACGGGGTTATATACTGAAAAAATATCAAAAAATCGAAATTTTTTTATTGGATGTTTCGATTGTATATATTATAATCTGTGCAGAAATAAATTTTTAGACAAAAATATAAAAAATTGGAAAATTTATAGCACATAATGTAAAAATTGTTATTTACCCAAAAATCGTAATTTTAGATTTTTTGACATCATTTCTAAAATCATCAAAATTTATTAATCAATTTTATTAAAAACAACATATAAATGTTTAAAACCCGTTTTTTATTAATATAAAGTAATTTTTTTAAATTAAAATTTTCAATTTGGCTCTCTACGTCGTCATAATTGCTTGGTCGCTCTTCTCGCGTGTCAGTTGCTGTAGTGTCGTTGTTACAATTTCATGTTTTCAGTTGGCATCGGAATTCCCGACACGTGTTGAGGTTATCTACTATATTTACCTCTAAAAAAAAGAAAAACAAATAAGACTTTTATTTTATGCTGAAAATACTGGATGTTCATTTTAAATATTCAATCAAGTTTACTAGAAACTTTGATAAAAATTTACATCTAAAATGAGCATCCACATATTTGTTACAATGTGATGAACGAGCTTCATAATCTATCAATTTTTCTGTTTCTGCTCCAATGACAGTTACAGTTCCATTCAAAGAACTGTAACCTCTTTTCTGTGCCGTCTCCTTTTACTTTGATCTTCTTGAATTCCTCTCTAGGGTCATTAGTCAGTTGTTGATTTTCTTGATCATGCGTGTCTTTTTCAGGTTGTTTTGTTGTGACAAAACAATTTCCTTCTCGACAGCATGTTGCATACTTATCATGAGCAGGTTTTTGTGAAACTTTGAGAAGCCTGTTATAAGCTTTAAAAGTCTCTGGCGGGGGCAGGTCCATGGCTCCACAAAAAGTTTTCAAACCACTTAGTCCGTTGCCACTTAACTATGGATAGTTGCTGTATTACTTAAGTATAGATGCTGGAGCAAGTACTGATCTCACATTGAGGTCATATGAATTTCCTTGTTTACTGCAATTTGCAAAACTTTATGCAAATGCGCAGTTCAAACAGTTCAATTCATACTGACCACCAGACCTTTTCTTAACGTTTCCTTGAAACTCACATCACCCCCACAAAGTTTACAACAGGTCACACAATTTATTATTTATTAGTTTTGTCCTTGAAGCTTTTTTGAGGATGTACTTGCTTTACTTTGTTTCGCTGAAAGTCCTTTATTCCAAGACTTTTTCTTCCGACGCTTGCTAGAGTATCCTCCTTTTTTGTCTCTTCTTCCCGAGTGAGTTCTTTTTCTTGATTCCATTATCTTCTTTTGCACTATTACATTTTACTCTTTTATTATTATTATTATTATTAGGTCAGGGAAGGGATCTATTACCCGTGGGCACTTAGGCATACGTCCATTGTGCCATCGCCTAGTACAGGCTTACTCGGGTAGCTTTGCCTTTCTCCAGAAGGAGAGGATTGCGCCCGAGCAAGTCTTCCTCAGAAGCTCAACCGTTGGGAAGTATTTACCCAACACTTGATGTCTAAACTGAATAAAACGAGGGCATGACGTCAGTAGGTGCAGAGGCGTCTCCTCCGCCTCACCACACCATCTGCATCCACCCTCTGGTTCTGTCCCCATCTTTAACCTATGATATCTCAAGCGACCATGCCCAGTGACTATCTCCGTTAGCAGTCTGGAATCTTTTCGATTCCGTCCTCCAACACATCGGGTCCACTCGTTAATCACCCTCTCCCCGAGCATGGTCTTAGCCTGACGGCAGCCTTTTGCTGCCCTCCATTCCTCTGAGTGCTGTTTCCTCATCCAGCCCCCGAACTTCTCTTTGAAGAGGCATTTGGCCACTCCGATCGCGGGTTCTGGACCCACCATGAGAGCCCCAGCCCCTAAGGCAGCTAGTCTGTCATCTCGTTCCCTTTGATACCGGTGTGTCCCGGTACCCAAAGTAACCGAACAGCATTGACCTCCGCCAGTCTGCCCAGTGCTTGCTGCGACGAAATGTCGTGAGGCCGTCCGCGCGCGCAACTCCAAAAAGGAGTTTGTTTACAGGTGCGCATTACGACAA
>JAWWML010034964.1:0-10272 GCA_035047165.1 Ormyrus rosae
CACACACACACACACACACCCACACACACACCCCCCCGCGCGCGCGCGCGCGCGCGCGCACGCACATCCATACAAAAATTATTGCTTCCTCTAGGATTGTTACTACAAATATTCACAACATTTTTAGGAAAATTGATGTTATTTCTAAAAATAACTTTAATTTACTTAAGGAGTCTTATAGGTTACGTGAAATCATACAGAATTACTTGAAATTTTTGTATGTTATTCCTTAGCTAAAAATATGATTATATGATTTTTTTTCAGAATTTTTTATCGCTACGGTTTTTGAGAAAAAAATTGTTTAATTTTTGATTTTCTAACATGGGCTCTTACGGAAGAGAGAGGTTATGAAAGGCTTACGCGTAAGATTTCGCGATAAAAAACATAGCGATTAAGTTAAAAAAGTAATAGTTTTATAGCAAAACAATCAAGGAATCAAAATGTGCGCGGCTGTGAATCGCTTACCAGGAATTTGACAAAGAACTAAGGTAAAACGTAAACAAAATATTTAGTTCATTGGCAGCGGAGGGGGCGCGCGGTGAGCGGGGAACCGCTCGCGGAGGGAGAGGGGACTCCCCTTTCCTCCCTCCGGCCCCGAAACCTATGAGACTCCTTAACTTTTCATAAACCATCTGTACTTTATCGCACAAAATATGTTTAATATTTCTAGTAACATGTGTATATAAATAATAAACTTAAGAATAACTAATTTAATCCTACAAAATTTGATTTATTAATCAGTAAGAACACATAGTCCCCAATGATCAGAAAGAATGCGGCTAAACTTTTTGTACTTAGCGTCAGTAGCGGGAGGATTCGGGGTAAAGGAACCCGCTAAATAACTTAAGCATAATTAGATAAAATAGTGGTTCACAACGGATGCGTGAACCGTTTATTACAGACGGAACAAAACAGCAAACGAAAAGGAATTGTCAACCGAGTGACTTTCGATTCACTTCCGGTTCACCTCCGGTTTATGAATCTGTTTTCAACAAGTGCAAATTTCTGAGAAAAGAAAAGATATCTATTTATGATTTTAGAAATAATTATTTATGGCTGTGTAAACACTTTTAATAAAAAAAATCATAAAAATAAAACGTATTTTATTATTTTATGAACTTATATACGTACGTGTTTTTACTTTATTTAATTGGTCTGGGTCTCTTTTTTTGGGTTTAATAAATTATAATTCGAATGTAAAGTTGAATTGTAAAGTTGAATCTGAATTTTCTGGGTTTTCTGGGAGACCCTACCTTATACTCTATACATATTTTTTTTTTATTATTTCACAGTGCATTTTGTACTTGCTGCCGGTTATATGGGCAAATCCACAGAACTTTTAATATTTAATGTAAGCGCGTAAAAATCTCATTTATTACTTAATTATTGATGTTATCGAATCTAAGAAACGGTAGTCTGATGTAAAAACATTAAATATACATGTCTATGAAGTATCAACTACATCGATGCCACTTTAAAGTGTTTCATAAATATTAAATGAAATAAAATCTGCATATTTGACGTGTAAGTTACAAAAAATCTATTTTTCTATTTTCTATTCTTAACAAGTTTTCTCGAACGCCATGTCATATATCGATCTAATTCAAAATGGAATAGTTAGCTATTATCCTTATACAACATCATCTACCGAGAAATTTATGTGCCTCTCTTTATAAAAAAGTTATAACCTTTTAAATATGTGTAATTCCATATGTTTGATTTCTGAATTTTGATAAAGTTAAGAATTTAGCAAAGTGGCCGTCTTTGTTAATAATAAACTAACATCATAGGCTCATTCACAACATTAAAACGAATATTTTAGCCATATAAGTTAGTGCGTGCTGCCAATATTAATATGAGAGCACTTTAAAGATTGATTTATGAAACATAATTCATCTAACAATAATGATTTTTTGTGTAGCATACTAACAATGTCATACATAGAAGTCTAGTTACGAAAAAATTATTAGCGTTTATAATCAATTTTTATTTCAAGTGCTTAACTTAACTGAATATTTAAAATGTATTTTCGCTATAAATAGAATTAAATGATTTTCCAACGATAGTTTAAAACTTGAAGGGAACAGAGGAGACCACCCAATGGTGCCATCGACCTTGATCTTGAAGTCGATTTTTAAGATTATTTCAAAACAAAGTGATTTCTTAAAATGAAAATCCCTATTTTTGACCCCGGATTCGAAAAGAGCGTGAAATTTTACATCGAAAATGGTAGCAGTTGTGTGGTATGAGAAATTAAGGTTATGGCAAGGTTGAATGAGGATCAAATTTACGAATTTAAACTCCCTACTTAGATTTTTCATCACCTAAAGCCAAATACCTCAAAAATGAGGCAGATGTTAAAGCGAACAGAGAGGTCATTACCGATACTCTGACCTTGACCTTGAACTCGATATTCAAGGTTATTTCAAAGTTATAGTGATTTTTTAAAACGGAAATCATTACTTTCGAAAACCATCTACCCACTAAATCCTTCTCACACCGAGTTTAAGCACCGCAAGCCCTCAAATTCATCAAACCCTGCCCACCCCGAGATTTATTAAGAAAATCATTGACCAAACTGTAACTTTTCAAACCTACCAAACCCTTCCTACCTCGAGTTCAATTAACTAAACTCTTAAACCAAACCGCAAGCCCCCAAGAATGGTCAATGATTTACTTAATTAAACTCGGGTTAGACAGAGTTTGGTGGGTTTGGCGGCTTGTGGTTTGATCAATGATTTACTTAAACTTACTTTACTTTAACTCGGGGGAAGGGTTTAGTGGGTAGATGGTTTACGAAAGTAATGATTCCCGTTTTAAAAAATCACTGTAACCTTGAAATAACCTTTAAAATCGACTTCAAGGTCAAGGTCGTTAGCACTATTAGGTGGCCCCCTCTGTCCCCTTCAACTTTTGTCTGAACCGTTCTTCTATATCCTGCTTAGATTCTGAGAAATTCAGGTGGGGCGATTAAAATGGCCCACCGCGTATATTTCACGGTACCATCGATGTCGTAAGATTTCAAATATCACACAATAATAAAAGCAGACGTGTATGGATTGTTCCACAGTCATCACAAGTGCCCTTTATCTATTTATATGAAGTGTGCAAAGGTCTTTGACGTAGATGTTTTACGATAAAAATGAAAAAAAATTTTATTATTCACCTATTAACCTTGACGCCATATGCTATAAATGAATTACGTGAGTGTTTTAACTTTTACAGTGATCATCTGAACCTATATACTAATAGACATAAGTGTGCTTTGAAATTAAAAAAGAAATTTTTTTTCGTTATATCAAAAGTTGTGAGGATATCCCCATATGTACTTATTATTACTTGTAACACCATTTTTATTTATTACGAGGAGTGGGTTTTTAATGAAACACTCGCGAGATGTTTTTAATGAGACTTAACACCAACTATTTATTTAAAAATCTTACACATAACGGGCGCCAGCTGCCGAAAATGCAGCACGAATTTTTATGAGCAAAAAGACGATCCCGAGCGGGCTCTCTAGCGCGATCTCGAACGTGAAAAATTGACGCGGCGCGACACACGGAACGCGATGTCGAATCGCATCCACTTCAATTAATCACCAAAAACTTACTCTAACGCAATGCGAGGTCCCTCTTGAAGTTCCTCTGGATATACAATGATTTTTCGATTGTTTAACGAGACTAATATTACAGAATTAACTAATAAACGACTATGTTATAACGAGAACTATTCTGTACGCGAGGCTGACGCTACGACGGTCAGGAGCAGAGTGTCGCCATCGATAAGATAAAGTGAATTTTGCATAATTTGTTTAAACAATAATTGTTTTAAAACATTACAAATTTCGGAATTTTGCCATATTCTTACATAATTAAGGCTAATGTCCTATTTTAGATTGGTTCCGAGGTGCTCGGGTTCATGGGTTAATAGGATTGTGAAAAATACATATATATGCAAATAAATTTCACAAAGAATTTGAAAATTGAACTTGAATTGTTTCTTCTATAAACATTTTTCCCAATCATTGACAGTAGTAATTAAGTACCTAGCATAAGCAGCTTCCAAAATAGTCGGACAATACCTTCAAAAGAACGAGCTCCTTTTACATGTAATAATAATAATTTTAAATAAAAACGTTCTCGATATTTTCATTAAAAACATAATAATTAGGAATATCAAGGTATAAATGCAGTCTAGCTTTAGTGTCATTTCCATTAAGTTAAAGCCATGCTGTTAATGTTGTAGTTAAATTTTTATTAATAATTCTTCTCAACCTTCTTTCAAATATACATATTGTTCATTTTCTAAATGAACTGCTAATCTATAAACAACACGGGATATATCATTCAGTGGGTACTTAAATAAACGATAGATTGCTACCGATGGACTTGCGTATCTTGTATTCAGAAATTGGTTAATTTCATCATAGTCATAAGCGCCATTTTCGCCAGCATTGTTTGCCGAATAATCAATATCATTCATTTTAATAAAAACGCAATTATGCCCTTTGTAACAATATTTAAATAAATATTTAAATTAAATTTTAACAATGAATAAGGATTATAAGGTACTACAAATCTATTGACGGCATATCTTTTGTTAATGGATCTTACATTATAAATAATAATTTTTACATGTTGCATTATTGATGCATACTATTCATGTCATTAACACCATTCTTATTTCCATTTAAGCGCTTTTGTTTCTCCAATACTAATTCATGCGTCATTTTATAGGATTTAGCATAAATATTTATTTTCCTAAAAAATGAACCTATTCTCGTAACAGTTTCAATGAACACAAAAAATTACATTGGTGTCGCAATTGCGTTGCTATTTTATTGTCTATTATATACAGTTGGTAGTAGGTAAGGTACAGGTGTAAAGCGTAAATAATATTATGATAAATTTGACCTCATATTCTAATAACCTGAGGTCCTCTTTCAAAAAGGGCATCAAATTTAGTACCAAAGCCGGCAACTGAAAGCACATTGTTCTATTGCCTAATATTTTTATTAAAATGTTTACTTTTACTTGTATTACCTGTAACCAATTCGAATAAACGTGTTGAATATGCTAAATCGGGAGGTAAATATACTTTTCCTTTTTGGCAACAATTTGTATATTTTTTGTCATGAGATTGTTCAAATTTAAAATGATTAGTGTTACAAAATTCACATGTAAGATTTAATTGACCTACAGAAATTTCTTCTATATTATTTTCAGTAAAATCATGATTAATTATAACCTGCTTTTGTAATTCACATTTTAGTTTATTTTGTATTCTCTTAACTTTGCGTTTTTGATTGATTTCATCTGTTTCTTCTATACATTTTTCATGATATTTTAATCTTTGATTTTCACTTTTATTTTCTTCAATTATACTTTCGATGACATTTTGTTTTTTTAGTGTTCTCTTTTCTCTGCGCTTTCTATTGATTTCTTCTTTTTCTTTGGCAGATTTTTTTGTTATATTTTAATCTTTGATTATCATCATTTTTAATTTCATTTTCTTTAATTATACTTTCGATGTTTGAACTAATCACACTTAATATTTTAAAAAACAAATTATCAGATTTATTTTTGCACATACAATTGTTAATGTTGTTTATCCGATTAAACTTATACAACCGAACCCCTCAAATAGCGTAGAGTACTGTAAATGAACTGTTTGATGTAAGATGTACACAGAGCGCAATATTGCAAAGCACTTACTTATTCCTAAATTCGATGATTTAATTAACTTACTATTTTGGCGGCCTCCAAAAAATAACAATCGTAAAAATCTAAGAGTAAAAATCGTATGAATAATAAACAGGTGTAACTTTTTAAAAATGCGTATTAAAACTAAAATCAACAAAAATATTATCAACCGAGCGATGTTAGGAGCGAGGTAAATTTCGCTAGTATATGCATTAATTATAAAATGTTTTAATATTATGATTTTTGGAGGCACTCCGGAGGTTCGAAAATGAAATTTGACAGAGACGAAAGGTCAAATTCAGGATTATTGAGATGCAGTCGAGAACCAGAGCGAACATATCTCAGGATCACGACAGCGTTAGGCCCTGCGGCTGCACATATCATCTCTATATGTGTCAACGATGAGTCTCTGTGAGTTTTAGGTGAATCCATGACTCGAATGTCATGTGTTTTCCTTGTTAGTATGGAAAGCCGCGAAGTTACAGTTTTTTCCTTTCCAGGCCGTGGATTATTCAAATTCACTAGAATTCCCTGTGGGCTAATGAATACCCCGGTAACCTTTCAGAAAATACCTTGTGACTGCCCATTGTAAGGTGCCTGGTAGCTCCAGTACAGCTGGCTATGTACAGCGCAGCTCCAATGCGACACGCCAGTTACAGGTCTCCGCTCTTGACTATAGCCTTGGTCTACAGCCTCTGAAACAAGAAAAAGGAGAAGCCAAACAAGCTTATTAGCTTGATTTGAAGAATATTAGGAAATTAGCAAATTCTTACCTGGCGTTCGTACAGCTACAGCATCGATCTTCAGTTTAGCAACATCATTGCCGTCAAGTTTAACAAATTTGAAATCGTCGGCAAAATTCCTAACCTCACTGACTCACTGCAGACATTTCGCGGGCGAGCGGAGCGCTGAGGCACGCCAACGCAGGGAGGGGAGGAGGAGCGAACGACGAGCGGAAGCGAACGTTCGAATTTACTCTATCTCCATTGAATCTACGTAGATATCTATACAGATTTCTACATAGAAATCTACACGGTGAATTGGGACAGATTTCCACGTAGATTTCTACATCGATTCCATATGGATTCTATATAGATTTCTATGCAGATTTCATATGGATTTTTTTAATAGGGCGTAGATTCAGTCTGTTTCACATAAATTAAGACTGAATCCAAATGGAATCCATGTGGATTCAGACTGAATTTAACTGACTTTTTCAACTGGGTGCACCTGTAAATTCAGACAGATTTTATTAGCAGAGAGGGATATTAGTCGTGCAATACATCTCCTACACGTTTAGCACGATTAAATACAAATCAAATAAATTAGGCTTTTACGCATTTCTAGTCCGATTAATTTCCTAGAGTAGGAATCTTACAATTAGAAAGTAATCATCTACTCTTTTTCGAAGAGTTGCCTCTTATATACATGGCGATTTGTCGATTAACTTAATTTTATTTTCATGTCAGATAAATCCGATTTTCAATAATAAATTTAATTTCCATTTTAGAACAAACTGACTTAGCATAATTTACTTTCATCAATCCTGAAAATTCTTTTGAAGCTCAACAAAATAAATAATAAAATATTATGGTAATTTATATAGAAAATATTTGAATCAACTACAATTTTAATTTGCGTGAAAACGATAAAAAATTAAAATTTTTATTTTCTAGAAAATTATTTTTCATTTTACCTAAGATTATTGTAAATTCTTTAAATTTTATGTAATTTTCTTTAAAGGGTACTGGCAAGCTTAAATTTACCAGCTGCAATAGAAGACATCAGCGGAACTAAAGTACCACAATCATTGTTAGATAAGGCCAGCTTTATACGTGAAGCTGGGGGCATTAAAGATTTAGAAAAAACAATGAATGAGCTACCCGAACTTCTGCAAAGAAATAAAGATATTTTAGATGAGGTAAATTAAATTTTTACATTTTTGTAATAATTATTAAACCACGAACAAGAAGACTATCAGAGTTGCGAGTCCATTGAGTTGTTTACACTTTAATCAAATGTTTTTGTTCAACTGTTATTTCATGTAAAGTTCTTCTACATTATACGAAATATATTCTTAATTGAAGCAATTTCCTAAAGATTGTAATTCTATATTGAGACATGCATCTGCATTCGCTACTATTATGTTATGCATTAAAAACCAAGAAACATGTATTTTAATATTTTTCTGAATAACTTTATAATGGTACAAATTTTGCTTCTTACAATTTATTGATGCAAATATTCCAAAGCTGATATATCTATATAAATCTGTTGCATATTGGGAAGATGGGTCACTTTGCGCGCAATGTCCGAACCACAACAGTAAGCGTTTAAGGGTATGGTACAGTCAGAAAAAAAGTTCTTTATTTAAAATTTTACATTTGTAGAAATGTAACTACGTTTTAGTTACATAAAAATTAAGAAGGAAAAAAAATTCAGCTCATTCCAATCAAATTTGAAAAAAGGGTTTATTGGAAATTTTTCCTGCGGGGCACAATCACCAAAAAACTGAAATTTTTTTCATACGGATTGCCAAAACCACAACTACACACAGGCTTTTTTGTTCGTATACTCAAAAATGCAAATTAAAGACCTTTTTGAGTCAGCGAAACATCAAAAAGGTGAAAAAATGCTCTATTTTTAACAATATAATTATCAATAAAAAATTGAACAATTATATTAAGGGTAAAACTTCTGTAACTTATTTATAAACATAATAACTAACCTTCTTGAACAGTTTCTGCTGGATCCAATAAAAGTGGCCCCGCAGGAGATACTTTGAACATTGAAAAAGTTGATTTGAAAAGTTGTGTTGAATATGCTAAATCGGGAGATAGGTTTCATCGCTGAGTTTTTAACAGTCCATTATTGAACTGGGAAACAGCATTTACAGCTGCTATTTCAATTCTTTTCTTAGACAAGAACATTTCTTTTGGACACTTTTTCCAAATAAGTGAATGCAAACTCTCTTTTGCATTTTGTGCCGTGCCTCTTATACAGTGCAGTAACAATTGTTCACTAGAAGGTCTCATAAATTTTTTCCACTACATAATCACAAAGATGTTTCACTGCCCTCACTGTATTCAATGTTTTTAAACAAATTCTTCCAAGCTGCAGAATGAACTAACAAAACTTCTCTTTGCTTTTTTAAATCATTTTCAGGATTGTCAACTTTTCTTTATTTCACTGTACAGCAACTTTTTAGCTGCACATTCCTTTTGTTTCTTCTAGTTTTTGTTGGATAATAATTTCTATTTACTGGCATCATTTTGAAGCAAATAGGAAAATGTATCAGCCAAGGAGAAAAGTAAACAAACATTAGCAGCCTGTCGGATTCTGACTGTTGTTAAGCGTCATAGATGTCACATACTTTGCATTTTGTAGTACATTGAAATGTAAAGGCAACAGCCGTACTAGTTGTGCCACAGATATTAATAAAAACTAATATATACATAAAAATAGTTGAAAAGTAATCTAAAAGTTGTGAAAAAATTAGACGTACCTTTTTATTATTTAAAAAAAAAAAAAGACGTACCTTTTTATTATTTTTAATAATTAAATTCTAAAGTATTTCAACAACGGCAAGTTAAAAGTATAAAGTGTACATTGACCTCTAAGCAATTACGCCATACAGAAACGCAAAATCATTAGTTTTCGGGAACAAGTTTCCCAATCATAAAGCCGCTTCGATACAATTTTGGTAACTTGCAGATGTACGAAATGGAGAATTTCTTCATCCATTTAGGCACATAAATACAAGTCGCGCAACGAGCGCGCCAGTCCGTAAAATTATTTAAAA
Source organism: Ormyrus rosae (assembly GCA_035047165.1). Taxonomy (NCBI): domain Eukaryota; kingdom Metazoa; phylum Arthropoda; class Insecta; order Hymenoptera; family Ormyridae; genus Ormyrus; species Ormyrus rosae. Next base: position 9,505 of record JAWWML010034964.1, read on the forward strand.
AAGCTCGTACGTAAAATCCACGCTCTGTAAATCCGTAATTACCGAGCTCCGTGTCATTTGTTAACACGTAAATTTATAATTACTGATTTAATTTTTGCATCGCTTGAGTTTGAATTTTGTAACGCTAGAAGTGCTGAACTCTCGCCGCGCATACACGGGATAAGTAATAATAATAAATCTTATACGAATCAAAAGTGATCTGCGTTAAGGGGGTTATATACTGATTTTCCCTCCTATAAAAAGAACTGAAAAAATAATCTGTAAGGTTATGGTTTCTTTTTAAAATATCTATTAAAAATGTAATATATTTTGATCAAATGGGCCAAAACTGTACTTTATAGGCTCATTTGATCCAAAGATATTACTATTTTAAATTTTTTGCTTTGGCGTAAACTCCAGAATGAACCAATAGATGAATTTTCATCTAACAGGGCTTAAAATCTTTGTTTTTTATCTCTTTCTGCCTTGATGCTAATTTCTTATTAAGATTTTTTGATTTAGTATTTTTAAATTAAGAAAAACTGTAAAATATTGGTAGATTTTTAGGGGGGTTCTATATCGAAAAAATTTCAAAAAATCAATTTTTTTTTATTTGAGTTTTTGATTCTATACTTTATCCAAAACTTAGAAAAAAATGTTCATGCACAAATTTAAAAAATTTTAAAAGTTACGGCTTAAAATTTGATTTTCTTAAAGTAATAAAATTTAAGTTTATTTAAAAAATCACTGTAAAAATAGTTTAATTATTATTTTAACATTCTGAAACAT
>JAWWML010034965.1:0-10268 GCA_035047165.1 Ormyrus rosae
TCAATATTTTTTTGTACTTAACATGTTCACAAAGTTTTAGGTAAATCGGTTGGTGACACTTGGGTAGTGTTACTTGTTAGTTAGTTCTCTCGTAAGCTCAACGTGCACAGCATCGTCTCCCGACGTGTATCTTATTTGCTAAAATATAATTTCTCTAAAACTTATGATTGTCGTGCTTTAGTGTTTTGTGTTCAACTCCAAGCTCACTTACTCATATAAGATAAAACCATTTTTTATTTTAATTATTACTAAAGAACGTTAATTAAGTTTTTTCACGTAAGAAAATTTTCATAAATAATAAATATATAAGTTATAATATAACATGAATAATAAATTTAAAAATAAATTTTAAATTGTTTTTTTAAACATTAACTTATTTATTTCTGACGATAGAATAATAAACTCAAATTTTGCAAATTTGTGCTTCATTACTTACTATTTAGTAAAATGATATTTCTTAAAATATGTAAAATTCAATCCCTGCTACAAAAAGCAGCTGCGAAAATAGCTGTGAAATCAGCTGTGACATCAGCTGTGACATCAGCTGTGAAACCAGCTGCGAATTTGGCCGCATATCACAGCTGTTTTCGCAGATTCGGTTTTTATATATAATAACAAAAAGATACCAAATAAATATCTATTTTTTATATAGGATCTAAATATTTAAATTTGTATCGATTAAAAAATTGTACAAACATGTACCATTTCGGCTATAAGAAATAATAGTTTTGTAGGAAATTATGTGTACTTTCAGGAAAAAGTGATGCCCAATAGCTGCGAGATTGGCATGAGAGTCACATAAGAATCAGGTGAGATTCAAGTGATTCTCATAAGAGATTTTTCAGCCGGATAAGCTTCGCGTTTAGTTCTTTACGAAATTCTCGCATCATCTGTGCGTTCATCTCACTTGCACTGTGGAGTTCAATGAGCTTCTCTTTTAGGAATATATTTTCCTGACAACAGAACAATCTGCTGTTGTAGAGTTGAATTCAGCTCTGTCAGCCCAGAATGAAAAAGCTTGACTGCCCCCACCAGGCTGTCTAGAGTATTGTCAAGCCTCTCATTCTGAGCATTAACTGCCTTTTCGAGGCGTGGGAGGAGGTTTAGTCGCCTTGACACTGCTGAGATTCCAAAGGCAAACTCTCTCTTCACGTCGGCTAAGAGTTTGACGTGCGCATTTTCGACATTTACCTGTGCATGGTTTGCATATTCGATCATCGCATATAGCATGGTGCGTTTTGGTAGTTGCAATGAATCTAGTATCTTACGGTTGCTGTTGAGCTTCCATTCCGTGGAGCTAGGATTTTGGCGAACCTCACTACCGTTGGCGTTGCCGACGTCGGTTTACCTGTCAAAAGTTGCACCTCCACTGGCAGAGACGGAGGTATATGCACGGTTTTGTGCCGTTGGTGTATCAACAGAGCAGGCCGGCAAGGAGCTCTTGGCGGTCTTCAGCAGAGCCGTGGATGCCGTCATCGGTGGGGTCGAAGCCCCGCCTATGTTGCTTAGCAGCCGGGGTGGTATTGGGCGGGCCACTTTGCCGGTGTAGTGGAGCTGACATTAGCGCTGAGCTGAAGTTTGCGCTGCTTTTAGCCTTCGCTATTCTACACACCTGGCAGTCCACGATCTGAGCCGGTTCCCCTGCGCTGCTGGCCGAGGTTGGACCAATGCAATTTTTGTGGAAGTGCTTTCTATAGGTCCCACATTGAATGAGAGGTGCCCGCGTACCTGGCAGTTTGAAGCACTTTCCACAGCTGTCTGGTATACCGGCCAACGCTTTGATTTGCGTTTGATTGTGTGCATCGTCTGGTTCGTCCTGGGCCACTTGTTTGTTTACCTCGAAATTATTATATTTAAAATTTATCTTACGGGCTCCCTGGCTCGTTTCTAACAGATCTTTGCAGTTTGCTCTTGTTGCGTCGAGCCTGCAGGGGTCCGGCTTGATTCTGTTAGGTAAAAAAACTCGCACGAGGCTGGTTAGTGCTATGAACTATGTTTCACTTCCACATTATATTTGCAACCACAAATAAATGTGACTTTTGCCGGAGCAATATATGGCACGTCTGCCACTTACCAGAGGCAACACAAGAATCCCATCTAGAAATATGTGTCACTGAGATTATAAAAATTATTTTTCACGGCTTCGCCGGTCCTCGTACCCTACGGTTGTACTCGGCCGCAAAATCGCATTTTGTGGTGCGAAATACTATTTAATCACTTGTGATGAAAAATACTATTTAATCAATTATAGGCCTTCTGTCTAATTTAGGTACCTCCTTCCTTTAAGGGAGTTATATACTGAAAAGGGTTCCAAAAATCAATTTTTTTTTTTATTTGATTTTTTGATTCTATACTTTATCTAAAACGTAGAAAAAATTTTCAACCACAAATTTAAAAAATTTCAAAAGTTATAGCTTAAATAGTAATTTCTTAAAAATACTAAAATTTACGTTTGCTAAAATCACTGTAAAAATATTTTAATTATTATTTTAACATTATCAAACTTTTTTTATGCGTTATATATTATGCTGTATTGATTTTTGATAATTTGATAAAAGAATTTCAATTTTGAAATATCGAACATGTATGCTCATCGCGTTACAGTCATGTCGCCACAGTCGCCATAAACTGTGCGTTTTGTCAGCTGATCGCTTTTTAGTCGTAACATTTTATCTCAAGCATACGTTGAGGTTAAATATGTTTGTTTATTCTTTAGAGTAAAGTTTACAATCATTTAATATCTTCAAAGAAAATACTCCTGGACACAGTGCTACTATTTTAAAGCAGGTAAATATTAAAGTTCCATTATCATTTCCAGCTCTCAAGCTAAAAAGAACTTTGATTTTTCTGTTTCAGATCCTCTTTAGTCATCATCAGGCTTTACTTGTTTGTGTTTTTAATGTAGTATTGTGTTCTAAATATTATTATGAAAGTGTATAATTTGTAAGTGCTGTTATATATGTGGACTTTCCAGCAGTCTAGCAGCATTACTTCATTTACAGAGTATATGCTCGCTTACACATCATGCACCTGGACTACATCAAGCTTGCTCTTATTATAGAGGAAAGTATTATCAAGTTTTAGATTTAGTAATGATGCTGGTACTACTCGAGTGATGCTGATACAAGCTTCTAATGGCAGTATTCGACAAAGAAGTGCATCAATTGTCTAGAGGAGTCCTTTTCTTTCTGGCAATGGAGTGCGAACATCTTTAGTCGTATTTAACTTTTCAGCACAAATAGTAATTATAGTTTAAAAACTTAGTGCTGTGGCGAGTGTGATGTTTAAGAATAACATAACAAATTCTTTTATTAGTTTTTTCTGAAAACTTTGGTGTTTAAGAGTTTGGCGTAAACTCCAGACTGAACCAATAGATAAATTGCCATCTAACAGGTCTCAAAATCTTTGTTTTTTATCTCTTTCTGCATTGAGAAAAAAATTTCATTGAATCAATGAAATATTTATTCATATATTTCCAATGAAATTTAATCATTCAAAATATGATTTTATTAAATCAAAGAATGAAAATACTGATTCAATGAAATGGTTTATCTATAAACTGAGAAAAAATTTCATTGTACCAATGAAACATTTATTCATATATTGGCAGTGAAATATTTAATCATTGATTCAATGAAATGGTTTACTTGATATGCCCAATGAATATTACTTTTTAATTGTTAACTTTTGCCTAATATTGAAAATTGCTTTAATAGTCTCGTAGATTAACTAGACCTTTCATTTTTCTGTTTCAGGTCTTCTTTAGTCAGGCTTTATTTTTTAGTATTTTTCGATACATTGTTGAGTTTTATATTTTATTAAGGGGGTTTTATATCCATCATTTGCCTTTGAAAAAACACTTGAAACAAAAAATCCTTAGTAATAAGAGTTTCTAAAAAAATATATATTAAAAATATAACTTATTGTGAACAAATGGGCCCAAACTGTACCTTGTAGACCCATTTGATACAGAGATATAGATATCTGAAATTTTTTGCTTTGGCGTAAACTCCAGAACGAACCGATAGCTGAATTTTCATCTAACAGGGCTTAAAATCTTTGTTTTTGATCTCATTCCAGACTGAAGTTGTTTGTAAGTTGAAATGTTTTGGTTTATTATTTTTCAATTAAGAAAAACTGAAAAAAAAATTGATTAATTTTAACAAATTTCATGAATTTTCCCAATTTTTCTTAACTTAAAAATAGTAAGCCAAAATATTTCAACTTAAAACCAGCTTCAGCCTGGAAATAAATAAAAAACAAAAATTTTAAGCCCTATTAGATGACAATCCATCTATCAGTTCAGTCTTTGGCTTACGCCAAACTCCAAAAAACTAAAGTTTTCAAGAAACAACAATAACAGAACTTGTTGTTTTCTTCTAAAAATGATCGCTCGTATCAACAGAATTTTTAAACTATAATTACCACTAGTTTTCTTGAAAGTCAACAAAGATGATTAAGATCTTCTTATCGTACTCCAATGTCATGAAGATAAACTAACCTGACATCTCTATTATCTCTGTCGAATCCTGTCATTGAAGCATTGAATTAACTATTTACAAAAAATATCAGGATTATTACTATAAATTAATATCTGCATTATAATTTTCTCTCCAATAAGAGGAAGCTTATAGTGGTCCATGCGCATGATGATAAAAACAGCATAATGTCTGAAGTATCAGACAATGCTGGCATAGCGCTTACAGCTTGAAGTAATAATGTAACTTTTAAATTTACCTGCTTTGAAATAGCACTACTGTGTCCAGGGGTATTTTCCTTGACAAACCTTGAAGATTTTACACCTTACTTTATTATAGGATAAACAAACACGGTTAACCTCATGTAACACTTACTAAAAGCAATCGGTTGTCAAAAAGTAGCTACGGCGACCGTGGCGACTCGACTGAAGCGCAATCCGCACGCTATATTTAAAACTTTACATTTGAAATTTTTGTATTAAAATTCATTTTATAGTAATAAAACCCATTTTTAAAAATCTTTATACATTTTTATATTGTTCTGATAACATTTAGTAATAATTTATAACATTTTTATAAATTATTTCAAAAAATCTAATATTAAAAATTTTTTATTATGTGCTATTACTTCTTTAATTTTTTAAACTTTTGTATAAAAATTTATTTTCATACAGATTATGACATATACAATCAAAATATGTAAAAAAAAATTTACAATTTTTTGAAATTTTTTCGGTATGATACCCCCTTAAAAAAGTGTAATTTATAAGGGCTGTAATAGATTTGCACTTTCCAGCAGTGTGGCAGGATTACTTCACTTACAGAGATTGCTTGCACATTATGCACCTGGACTACAAAAAGCTTGCTCTTATTGGAGAAGGAAGCATTATGAAGTTTTTGATTTAGTAATGACGCTGATACCACTCGAGTAATGCTGATACAAACTTTTAATGGCCGCATTTGACAAAGAAGTCCTTTATTTGTCTAGAGGAATCGTTTTCTTTCTGACAATTATAGTATAAAAAGTTAGTACTGTGCCACGGTACCTGTGCGAGTGTTATGTTTTCAGAATAACAAGTTTTTTTATTACTGTTTTTTGAAAACTTTGGTGTTTAAGAGTTTGACGTAAACTCCAGACTGAACCGATAGATGAATTATCATCTGGCAGGTCTCAAAATCTTTGTTTTTGTCTCTTACTAGACTGATGCACATTTTTTGTAAAATTTTTTTGGTTTAGTATTTTTAAATTAAGAAAAATTCAGAAAATTCAGAACATTTATTAAAAATCTATGAATATTTTTCAGGTTTTCTTAACTTAAAAATACTAAACCAAAAAAATTTAACCAAAAATGTGCATCAGTCTAGAAAGACATCAAAAACAAAAATTTTAAGCCCTATTATATGAATTTTTCTATCGGTTCATTTTACAGTTTATGCCAAAACAAAAAATTTGAGATAGCAATATCTCTGGATCAAATGAGCCTACGGAGTACAGTTTGGTCAAAATATACTATATTTTTTATCGGCTTTTTAAAAAGAATACTTAATCATACAGATTTTTTTCAGGTCTTTTTAGAGGGAAAAATCAGTATATAACCCCCTTAACCCTTTGCGGCATACATTAATTAGAGTATCAAGTTTTTATGAAAATTGGTGTACAGGGATTTTTGGGATCGCTAATCATGAAACTGAACTCAGATTTTGAAAATTTAAAATGGCTGATCCAAGATGGCGGCCAAAATTTGAAATGTATTTGGATTTTTTGAAAATTGGTATACAAGGGTTTTTGGGGTCCTTGATCATAAATCTGAACTCAGATTTTGAAAATTCAAAATGGGAGATCTAAAATGGCGGCGAAAATTTGAAAAATATTTGGATTTTTTTGAAAACTAGTATATTGGGGTTTGAGGTATCAAAAACAGGCATCAAAAAAGCAAAAACAAGAACAAAAAAAATGAAAATTATAGAATAATAAAAATATGGAAAAATTGAATCAACTGCAAATATTATAGAGCTATCAAACTCGTTATTTGAAGTATAAGGCCGCCTTCATTTAAATTTCAAAACACGAGTTCAGATTCGTGATCAGAAATTACAAAAACCCCTGCATTCTAATTGAAAAAATCCAAATATATTTCAAATTTTGGCCGCCATCTTGGATTCACCATTTTGAATTTTTGAAATTTGAGTTCAGATTCGCGAGTAGCGACCCCAAAAACCCCTGTATATCCAATTTTCAAAAATATCTTAAAATATTTCAAATTTTGGCCGCCATATTGAATTCGCAATTTTGAATGTTCAAAATCTGAGTTTAGATTCATGATTAGCTAGCCCAAAAACCCCAATATATAAATTTTCATAAGAGTTCAACTAAAAGTAGCGCCAATAATGAATTTTTATCACAAGACAGGCTGTTTTTCAGAATTTCTTAATAAATATTAACAAATTAACACAAAATTTGAAAAGCTTGTATACAAATTTTAATACTTTAATATCTCCTTCTCATGAAACAACAAAAAACCTTCGATAAAACCTATAGAAACTACTTTGAAAACGCAAAAGATAATATCAAAAAAGGTGGGAATACGTATTCCCACCACGCCGCAAAGGGTTAATATGGCTAATATGGCAAAGCAACATAGGAGCAATATTGCTCTAACATTCAATGTTATACGGGCTAGATTATCTCTGCAGAATGGTATTTATGTCGATTATATAATTTTAAGAATTTTCTAACTAATTCCTATTTGTAAGAAAAAGTAATTCTTGCAAGGTTCACTCTCTATTCATAAGCTTCTATGTCTCTAATTTTATTCAATTATTCTTATAAGTTAAGCTTGCAAAAATTTGAATACCTTAATATTTAATAAAAGACTCTACTTTTATCAATTCTTTAATTTTAGAGAGAGACTCGACGGGATGGTAGGTGGTGAATGGTAAAAACAATCGTTCGAGTAGAACTAAATTTCATTTCTTATTTATTTAAGAAACCCAAAAGAAAGATTACAACAAAACTGTATAATTTATTTAGTGTATCTGTTACAACATATAAATTAGTGTACATCAATTGTCAGTGCCAACGGACTCAAACTAATGTATGACAATTTCTAGGAACCTGTTTTACCGACCGGGCTATCGTTGTAATCTATTATAAATCATCGTGCAACACGACAATTATCTATCTAAAGTTTGACACTAACTTTTTCTTGAGTTATCTACGCGGATCTACCTTACCGACCGGATTGTTGCCGTTATCTATTATAAAAATGACTTAAAAAACTATTTATTGAGGTTTAACATTGATCCCGCTAAGATATCCCAGCGAATCTACTTTACCGACCGAGCTCCCTTCCCTTACCTACGGACTACCCTACTCGTCCATGTGGCGCGTACCCTGAGGTGGAGGCTGAGGACTGTCTCAGAGTTTAGCGAAGTTCATCAGAGTGAACCCCCACTCGAAACACCACCACCGTCTCCCCACCTATTAACGTCTACTAGGCCATGCCGCCACCGAGCTCGAGTAGCAGGGTGACTTAGTTGGTTTCGCCGTAGCTAGTCCCAACCTAACCTCTTCGACAAGGATAATATAAGAGTGGTGGCGCCTTAACCCCCGGGTGGAGGTTTCGTTCTATGAACTATCCCCGCCTAGCCTGTATGCTTACCAAGCTGCTATTGTGGCCGATGGTCCTGGTGTCCTCGTGGAAAATTCCCGCTTCGCTATGGCGCAGGGTAGGAGGACGAATTTTCACATGTCTGAATACGCGTTTACGGCCCTTCTACATCCCCGCGGCTCGTTTAGTCTACTTGCGGGAGCAAAGTTTTCGCGCGGCACGTGTACGCCGAGTTGCGCGGTCGCGGCGCGCTTACTCCCGAGAGTAATTAATCAGTAATTCTTGTACGCCCGGTTGCCTATGGGCACGGCGTACCGTTGCATGTTAAATTGTAGCCAGTTTTGTAAACAAAATAAATATATTTTTTTGGAAAACTAAATGTTTCAATTATAATAGAAAAAATAACATATTTTTATAACCTAAAATTTCTATATAACATACAAACCTTGTTGTAGCATATTCTCTTAATCCATTATGTAAGTGCATGGCATTAAATGTTCCGATACAGCCTCTAAGCCGCATATCTTTTCCAATTTTCCAAGTAACGAACAGAGGACTGAAAACGTATAAATTTTATTCTAAAATAAATTTTAATCTTTTTATATTATGATAAATCTAAAGAAACACGTTTTTAGATTAATTTATTTGAACATGTATCCTAACGTTCTCCAATATACCAATATTAGATCAAAAGTTTATATAAGTCCAAAGGGTATCCAAAGGGTTTCACATTCAGATGAGTAATCTAGATTTTTTTTTTTTTTTTTTTTTTAAGTTTATACTCATGTCTTGGGTCATAAAAAAACGGTGACTACCGTTTATTTACCCCAAAACTTCTTAGCGGTTTTTAATTGAATTCTGTTGAAAAAAATTAAGTAAATTGAGAAAATATATATCTCTTTAAGTAATTTTTTTAAGACTGCATAGTTTATTAACTTTCCAAAAAAACTCTTAAAATTTTCAAATTGGATTTTCACCTCGAAATAAAAACAGTACATCAAATTTTATTTTTTCAAGTTGTTTGTTGTGTTACCTACTATTTTTATGAATTTTTTCAGATTTGTTGCTCTGGTGGTCGATGAAAAAAAAAAATATTTTGTTATTTTTCTGTAATTTTGACGTATATTGATCATTACTATATATAGTGATTTTCGAATATTCTGATGAATGTACTTCTGATGATTTTTTAATAACATTTAGATTATTTTTTAACTACTTTTATTTAAAAAAAAATATTGCTAGATAAATCATGTTTTATTACTTTTATCATATTTGCGATTATTCCCTGAACTTTAATATTCACAAATATGAATTATAAGAAAAATCAGACTCAAAAAGTTAGGGCAAGTAATCGGCAAGCTAAAAGGTCCCGCAGAGCCCGATCAGTTACGCGAGATGTATGAGAGTGAGAGAGAGAGAGAGTGAGAGAGAGAAAGCGGATGTGTGAGAGCATACGTATTAGGTTAGGACGCAGCGGAAGTTTCGCGATGATCGAAAGATAAGGCTTGAAAATAATTTGCGACTAACCAGTCTAGATAATTAAAAATAAAATAAACAAAATTAAAAAAATGTTCATCTTATTTCATTTTTATTTTAAAAATACGGCGCCTCCTGTGCATATAATTCTACCTCAAATTAGAATCAAATATGATTCTAACTAAAACCGCCGGGTATCTAATTCTAATTCAACACAACATGCAAGATGATTCTAATTCACAAGCATGTGCAAGATGATTCTAATTTAAAAGCACGTGCAATATAATTTTAACTGAAACTTATCTGTTAGATAATTCTTATTGGAGCTTTCATGTAATATATATATATATATATATATATATATGGGCCATTCCGCTGGAAATCGACAAATCGCTGTGGGGGGTGGGTCATCGATTTTGCTGTTGATTTTTTATATGAAATTACATAAAAAAAAATAACTTTCCCAAAGTTTGAGACCCCAAGGTTCCCTGTGACGGTCGCTAGAATTTTTCAAAGTTTCAATTTTCGTCATTTTTTTTAGCAATTTTCAAAAAATTCCAGCAGGCTGAAATTTTAACCAAATGAGGTCTAGTCTGACTCATTTTTTTCGTCTTTACGTGAACTTTAAAAAAAAAATATTGCGATCCAAAATATTAATTTTGATTATGCGCGAAAGCCGTACATATATTCAACTTTTCAAGAG
>JAWWML010034966.1:0-10267 GCA_035047165.1 Ormyrus rosae
AAAATAATAATAAAAACGAGATAATAATGGAACAATAAATTAGTTAGGAGGAAGCTAACTGCCAATGACTTGGCAGCAGTTTTTTTAGTTGAGGGGTGAGCGAAAAAACTACCCGTATTAACTTACAATTAAGAAGCTTATATTCCTCCATGAATACATATGTATATTGCAGGGTTCAAAATGTTCTTTCACATAAATGTTTAATTATTTATACAAGCGATCATTAATTTTTTTAAAGTTTATCTCTTTTTTTATATTATATTATATTATTTTTCAAAATTTGAGCAGTAATGGTAATCTTCGAAAAAGTGCTTAAAGCACAAAGATTTCTTGCACCAAGCACATCGAATTACAACAACGTTTTTGCAAGAAGGGATTTCATAGTGTGCTGCAAGAATCTCCAAACCCAAAGTCAACAGGATTCTCAAATTCTTCAGGTTTTTCATCCAATTTTATACCACGAATATTCAAAAAAATTTATATATCTTGGAGAGAATAGTTGAGTATGCACTAACGACTGTAGCTTGATAATGTTAATTCTCTATGTAATATCATATCGTAATTCATTAAAACAACGTTATCTGAAAAATGGCGAACAAAATTCTTCCAAATTCGAAAACTATAAACATCAAGATGTTGTATCTGTCCCAGTCGGTATTTTTTTTATAATTATTTTTTTGTCGGGTGGAATAACGTTCTCAATAATTTTAGAACAATGTCTGCTCCATGAATCGACTAATAATAAACTGTTTGATTCTACATTTGGAAGAAAAACATTTTGTAACCAAACTTTGAAGTGCTCTAAAAAAAAATTATTTTATTAAATTGCATGCTCTTTAACTATAGATAAAATACAATTAAATATTACCTGATGTAAGTTTTCCTGATCTTGATGCTTCTAGATACACATTTCAGGTTTAAATAAACTAGACTCAACTATGGGTCCGAACTTGCCACTTTGCTCTTTTAAAACTATAAAAAGTGGAGACAGAAGATTTTCTTCACCAGATATTAATGGTTGTATCGCATAACTATGAGTTGTTGATGAAATAGATTGTGCAATACATTCAATTTTCTTTTCTCCTTCTACAGCTAAAGTTCTACCTGAATGTATCTCTAATTGAAAACCGCTTTGATCAGAGTTATATACGTTCTGTATTCCAATTTTTGTGCAATTTGCTTGACATCAATAACAAACTTATTCGCCATCTTTTCTAATTCTTCAGCATTATCTAAAGTTTTTTTTGTTATAAATTTATTAATCTTGCTAGATACTATTCTATGGGCTTTTTTAAATCGCTGTAACCACTGTTAGAACCACCACCGCTGTTTAGAAGCTTCGAATCTGACATCTTCCCAACTTATTTCTTTTTGGGCTTGCAACGCCCATTTACGTAAATCTTGATCATGCACTATATATCCTGCATTGATTGCTTGTTTAAAATTATGTAAAGTAAAATCACATATTCTAGCAATTTTTTCTCTATGTGTACCGCCCTTATTTAAAGTATTAGCCCAACGATGTAACTGCCTTATAGATGTTACTTTTTTGAATTACTGCTGTACACTTTGAATACTTACATTTTTGTTTTCCCACTTCTCCAATATTCTACCGCTCTTAACTTATAATCGTAAGACAAATCCTCGTTGTCGCTAGTACATTTATCTGTTGGCATATAAGGATCTTCTGGTATGGTATGAAGAATTTGATCTTCTATTATTTGCGTTTCAGCATCTTTATATGGTTCTTGAAAATCTAATATATCTTCTGTTAATATTTCAATATCGTTGAATTCGTTCCTTGAATCTAGTAAAATAGGCTGTATTTTGTTTTTCAATTCAATTTCATTCTGATTTACAGGACTTTCTGGTATATTTAATGATTGAAATGTAATAAGTAATAATTTTATTACGTTTATAGGGTTGATTTTCATATTGAATCCTAAAAAAATTTATATTTGATTATAAACATAGAAACTTTAGACAAATAACATTAAATGCATTTTAAGGGGGTCGATGCATGTAGATAGTGAAAAATTTAATAAAGCTTTAGCGAGTTTCTGTGCGGAAAATATTTAATATTTTTATTTGAGATTTTAACGGCATTGTAGTATTAAAAAAATTTGTTATAAAGTTATGATGATAACTACATTATGAATAATTAAAATGAAAGCAATTTTTCTTTATTCTTTTTGGTTATGACGGTTACAGTGTCCGCGGTATCCTTCTAAAAAAAGTCAAGAAATAGTTTTTCGTTATTAAAATATCTACATCTTCATATACTGCATAATAGAAGGAAAAAAAGTTTTCAAGGAAATGGCTAGCTTTTGAAAAAAATATTAAAAACAATATTTTGTTGTTAAAAAAATGTCGCTAATCAGTTCTTTATGAAAAAAATTTTTTATATCGACTCAAGAAAGCATCTTTCTACCCTAATGGAAATAAAAAATGTATGAACAAGGTACGAAAACGTACGAAAACGTACGAAAATGTAAGAAAATGGAGATTTGACTTTCATTTTGGACAATTTGTACGTTTCTGTACGTTTCTATATGTTTTGATACCTTTCCATACGGGTTTTAACATTGCGGTACATTTTTACCAAATTTTTTCAATAGCTGAATCAAAGCAAAAATGGAAATATACGAAAAGCTATGAAAAAGTATGAAAACGTGAATTTTGGTATATACAAATTTGTATGTTTTTGTACGTTTCCACACATTTTAGTACGTTTTCTTACCTTTTTATACGTAAAAAAATAAATAATTTTATAAATAAATAATCAAATAAACAAATAGTTTAATAAATATATTAAATTATTATTATTATAAAATTATTATTTATTGTTATTATTAAATTAATAGTAATTATTTATTATTATTATTAAATTAATTTAATAATTATTTAATAAATAAATAATTTAATAAATAATTTTATAAATATATAATTTTGTATGTATAAAAATGTACAAAATGCCCGAAATGAAAGTCAAAGGTACATTTTCATATGTTTTTAAATTTTTTCATACATTTGCATACGTTTCCGTACGTTTTTCTACATTTTTTATTTTCATTGGGGTATGAAACAAAATTTGAATCATGTCAATCGGTTCAATAGTTTTTAAATAAATGCCGTTGCAAAGATGAAAAGGTGTATGAAGGAGTTTCGAGAAAGGTACGATTTATAATTATTTTGCTGAAAGATATTAACAACAAGCACGTAGCAACTATATCGCTTCGAATTCAGTTCTGAAATTTTTGCAGTATATTTTTAAGGTCTCATACTAATTTATGTATTTAAAAAAACCATTTTTTGATCTATATGAGTCGATCCTATCTAATCACCAAGAGATATAATTAAAATGCAATATAAAATTTTAATAATCTATTACGTTTGATTGAGTAAATTTATTAATTTCTATTTTTATAAAGAAAACAAACATTTCATTAAAATACTAGCCATTTTTACTGCAATTAAAAAATAAATACATTTTTTTTTGTAAAGATAGAAAATTATACATTACTGTAAATAAATTAATCGATCTCTTACCGTATTAATAAAGCAGAAAAATAACTTCGCATAAGGTACTTATTAATAAATTTCTTTACATGTATTTTTCTTATTAATAGATAATCTCGAAATTTTCTGATGTTGAAAAATAAAAAAGAAACTTTTTATTGTTAAATATTTTTAAAAGTATTTAAATAAAAGCTGTTATATCAGTTGATTATTTTCAGTAGGGTAAGAGTGGAAATTTATTTATATAGATAGTAAAAAATAACACTTATTCTGTCTGTAGACGAGATATAATTAATGCAGTCTTTAAGCAAATTAAGAAAATGCATGTGAATCAAATAAATTAAGCACATGAATCAGCTAAAGATAAAGAGATAAAACAAAGTTAATACACATGTTTTCATTTTAAAATTCGTCCATAATCGAAAAACAAGTACTGTGTATTACTGTGTACAATTATAATTTTAGACATACATTCAAGAAATTTGAAGGTAATCTACTTTTAAAAGAATAATATATTTAACTTTATAGAAATATGTTTTATAAATATAATAATTATTAATCACATTTATCATATTTAACAATAAATAGTACCCAAAAATAGAAAAATAGATAAACATATATTCTTAAATTCT
Organism: Ormyrus rosae; assembly: GCA_035047165.1. Taxonomy (NCBI): domain Eukaryota; kingdom Metazoa; phylum Arthropoda; class Insecta; order Hymenoptera; family Ormyridae; genus Ormyrus; species Ormyrus rosae. The sequence goes on from JAWWML010034966.1 coordinate 4,152, forward strand.
GCAGAAAATATATCTTTTTTATATTTTTCTTTAAATTAAGAATTTGTAAGCAATACTTGTAAAAATTGTAAAAACATTAATTTTTTATAAAAATTATAAAAAATGAGTTATAATTAGTAAAATAATTGTTCGGTACGTCAATCTTAAAAAAATTATAATCTTCGTAGCATCTATGACTTATTTTTCTTGTATATATAAAGGATGTCGATGAAATAATGAGTATACAATTTTTAAAAAATTATATAAAGAAGAACATACGTATGAGCAGGCGGTCAGTGCGCTTCAAAAGCTGAAGCTTCTGGATCGCCCGATACTCTCGGGCGCTCAGAGGCGGAAGCAGGCGAAGCTAAGGAAAAGGGTGTCTGGCACGTAGCGGGATTCAGGACCTAGCGGCCAGGCCTCAGTAGTGACAGCTGAGGCATCGGGAGATGGATCAGTATCCGGGGGCGTTAAGCGCCGCATCGGGTCTAGGAGACACCTCCGGATGTGAAGCATCCTCGCAAAAGGCTTGCGACGGGGGGTGGGGATATAACCGTAGCCATGGTGACGGACCCCCTGTCGCGGAAGGCTACCCGGATGAGCTGCTAACGCAATAGCAGTTGGGCTCAACAGTGGGGCGGGTCAGGCGGAGGTCGATAAAATGCCGTCTGGACCGTGGCCGGCCTTCCGGAGGTCCTTTCTGAATAATGGGGCCATTATAGTGGTCGCTGAGGACGCCTTCTCAAGGGACTGGCTGATAGCTAATGTTACCAATATCAGACCTTGGGAAGGCGCCAAACTGAGTGTGGTCAGGATGGACGCACTCAGGAAACTGTATCGGGCGACGATTGTGAGTCCCGATGCAAGATTAGAGCCCAGTGCCATTCTGGGGCGCTTAGCGCTCCGGTACCCGGACATTGGGACCGAAAAGTGGAGAGTGTATTCCATCAGCGACAAAGACGGGCCAGATTGTGGAACCTTTTTGGTGCTGGGGATACCGGAGTCCTCAGTTAGCGCACTGAGGCAACGCGACTTCCGGCTGCACTGGGAGCTGGATAGAATCACCGTGAGGGTGGATGGGGCTCCTCGGGAGCCGCCAGCCACAGCATCTACCAAACCACAATAGTCGCCATGGCTAATGGTGGAACGGTAGTTACTTAAATTAACTTGCATCACAGCAAAGGTGGCTCAGCTACCCTGGCCAGGCGCATGGATGTGATGCACACAGGCATCTGCCTAATACAAGAACCGTGGATAGCCGCTGGTGGCGTCCGAGGACTTAGCGCGGTGGAGAAAATTTTCAGGGACCCCACAATTAATGCCCCAAGGGCGTGCATTTTAATAAAGGGCTTAGAAGCTTCGCTATGGCCAACCTGGTGCAGCCGGGAGCTAGCGGTTGCCAAGGTAAGACTACCAGAGGCGGAGGGCTCGGACAGGGAGGTGATCATGGCCTCGGGTTATTTTCCCTATGACTCCGAAGACGAACCTCCGCCGAAGGAAGTACGAGAACTGATTGACGAATGTAGAAGAAAAGGGCTGCCACTGATATTGGGGTACGACGCGAACGCACACCACGTGTTCGCTCCTTCAGTACTTAGTTACTGCGGACCTGGACATTCTGAACAGGGGTCGTGAGCCAACTTTTCGCAATGCGATCAGGAGTGAGGTTATCGACATCACTCTATGCTCGCAATCTATTACAAATCAGGTGGGAGGGTGGAGGGTCTCAGACGAGCCGTCTCTGTCTGACCATAGTTACATTACGTTTGTATGGAAAGGTTCGGGGGTCTCGGCGAGAACCTTCAGGAACACCAAGAAAACGGATTGGGATGCGTATTGGGAAACTCTAAGTAACGAGATACAGACCTTCAAGCCCAATTTCGAAACGGTTGAAAAACTGGAATACTAGGTGGATGAGCTACATAGTTTGATCATCGACTCCTATCACAGGTGCTGCCCCATGTCAACGAGGTGGAAGAGCAAAAGAAGTCCCTGATGGACGGAGGGACTGCAACGGTTAAGACAGGCAGTGAGGAAGACCTTCAATAGGGCCAAAAACTCTCGCAAACTAGAAGATTGGGACGCTCACAAGAGAGCCCAGAAAATGTATAAAAAGCAGCTAGGCTCAATCGAATCCTTGCCAAAAACCCTATGGTATGGTTGCAAGCGATCAAAAACCCCTAAGAAGAATATTGTGAGACGGAGAAGGACTGTCTGCAACTTTTGCTGCAAACGAACTTCCCGGATTTTTGCAACGAGGTTGGACCAATAGACAACTCACTTAGGGCTCGGATGAGACTTAAGAAAATGGACTGGGCACTAGCGGCTCGAATTGTTACGCCTGAAAAGGTAAGGTGGGCAATTGGAAACTGTAGCCTCTTTAAAACCCCAGGGGCCGATGGTATATTTCCAGCACTCCTACAGGAGGGCAGGGAGCAACTCATAGGGCCCCTGGTTAAAACATTCAGAGCAAGCTTAGCATTAGCACACGTTCCAGAGATGTGGCGAATCTCTAAGATTGTATTTATACCGAATGCTGGAAGGTCTAGTCACACGACAGTGAAGGACTTTAGACCTATCAGCCTCACATCCTTCGTCTTTAAGACACTCGAAAGACTGGTTGACAGGTTTCTACAGGACGAAGTACTGTCAATTAAGCCACTACATCCAAACCAGCATGCCTATAGAGCAGGGCACTCTACGGAGACTGCATTGCACTCAGTGGTCTACCGGATAGAGGAGCAGCTGGAAAGAGGAGAGAAAGTAATGGGAGTTTTCCTGGACATTGAAGGGGCGTTTAACAGCACGTCAGTGGAAACGGTCCGCAGGATGGCAATTGGACAAGGTGTGTCTAAGACCCTATTTAGATGGATTGAGGGCATGCTGAGCCAATGACCAGTGGAGGCTAAACTAGGAAGTACCACAGTAAACGGATCGGTCAGTAGGGGGTGCGCGCAAGGTGGAGTGGCCTCGCCCACAATTTGGTGTCTGGTGGCCAATGGCCTTCTGGAATTGCTGAACGTGGGTGGGTGCTATGCTCCGGCCTACGCGGACGACTTTGTGATCGTCACTAGGGGGTGCATTTGCGAGGCCATGGATGCCATGCAACTTGCTCTCAAGAAGGTGGAAGGATGGTGCGGGTCTACTGGGCTATCCCAGTAAACCCGGAAAGACCGAGTTAGTCATCTTTTCCAGAATATATAAGTCACCTGGCTACAGAACGCCCAAATTGAAGGGCAGAACCTTGGTAGTCAGAAGTGAGGCTAAATATTTCGAAGTGGTCCTGGATAGAAAACTGAACTGGAGCACTCACTTGAATGCCCAGTGCAACAAGTTTCTGCCTGCCTTCTGGACCAGCCGAAGAGCTTTTAGCAACACTTGGGGCTTGAAACCTCGTGTTGTGATTTGGCTTTACAGGGCGGTACTACTATCCAGACTGGTTTACGCAGCACTCGTGTGGTGGCCTAGAGTTCGGGGGATAGGCGCTCGGGCGACGTTAGAAATAGTGAGAGGTCTCACTCTGTGGGGAGTCACAGGAACACAGCGCAACACGTTAATTAAGCCGCTGGATACCATGACCCCGAGATATTACTTTAGTAGGGGTTATGGGGTCGTAATACCGACGCATGAGGGTTGGAGCGAGAACAGGGACTCGCTACCAGGCAATAGCTGGACCTGGTATACGGACGGCTCTAGAACTGGGGGCAAGACAGGGGCAGACTTTTACTGTCGGAAGGATGGCAAAGGTATCTTCCTGCCATTAGGACAGTTCGCCACGGTCTTCCAATCGGAGGTTGCTGCCATACTAGGTTGTGTGCAGAGAATCCTAGACTTGGGAACCGAAGGCGAACGAATCAACATATGTTCGGATAGTCAGGCAGCCCTAAGGGTACTGTCAGGTAATAGGGCAACATCTAAGCTGGTCTGGGAGTGTAAGCAAGCACTGGACAGACTGGCGGAGGTTAATGCTGTTCAGCTACTTTGGGTACGGGGACATACCGGTATCAAAGGGAATGAGATTGCTGATAGACTGGCTGCCCTGGGGGCTAGGGCCCCCACGATGGGTCCAGAACCCGCGATCGGAGTGACAAAATGCCTTTTCAAAGAGAAGATCGTGGGCTGGATAAGGAATCGGCACTCCGAGGAATGGGGGGCAGCAAAAAGCTGCCGTCAGACTAAGACCATGCTCGATGAGAGGGGAATTAACGAATGGACTCAATGCGTTGGAGGACGAAATCGAAAAGATTCCAGACTGCTAACGCCTGAGATATCATGGGTTAAAGATGGGGAGAGAACCAGAGGGGGGATCAAATGGTGTGGTGAGACGGAGGAGACGCCTCTGCACCTACTGACGTCGTGTCCTCGTTTTGTCCAGCTTACACGTTAAGTGCTGGCCGAATATTTCCCAACAGTTGAGCTTTTGAGAAAGACTTGCTCGGGTGCAATCCAATCCTTCTGGAGAAGAGCAAAGCTACCCGAGTAAGCCTGTACTAGGCGATGGCACAATGGGCGTAAGCCTAAGTATCCAGGGGTGATAGATCCCTTCCCCGGCATCAAATAATAATAATAATAATACACTTGAAATTAGAATTAATAATTTTAAATAATCTTTCATTAATCTGCCTATTCAATTCACTCGAGAATATACAGTAAAATAATTAATAATCACTTTTATTTTTTCATATGGGCCCGCCTCCGCGTTCCGACGGCAAGTCAATATCAAAAATATAATTAAATTTTGACGCATAAAATTAACGATTATAAATTTAAAATATTATATAGACGCAAACCAACATAATATAAGAAGAATCTTGTAACTTATCAAGGCTGAAGATAGTTAATAACTATTTATAACGTGGCCCCGTGTTAATCATATGGGCCGGTCTTCGCGATCCGACGGCAAACGAATATTGAAGATTTAATCGATTCTCGATCCTTAAAAATCAGTTCTTATCAATTCCAAGTATCTTACGGAGTATAAATGTAAAATAGCCGAAACAATTAATTGCATTAGTTATAATATAGCGTGACGTCACGGCGTGACGTCGACTCGAGCGCAGCGCAGAGCAGTGAAGTCGAGGCACACTCCCACTCTGCGTGACGTCATTCGTGACGTATAAGCAAGCCTGCCATAGTAGATTCAACCTGTAGTTCAATGCTGCTATGCTGTAGTTAGCATAGCAGCATCAAATAAAATTCAATTCTTGATTCAGTTGTTTTATTTTATTTTATTTTTATTCGAATGTTTTAATTCGAATGTTTTAATTCTTATTTTAACATTTTATTCGAATGTTTTAATTCTTATTAAACCTCTTGATTTAACTAATTGACACTCAGGCACTTGTGCCGAGACGGATGCGCTGCATAATAAATGTATTAGTTGGCTTACTTAAATAAAAAGTGGCTCGCAACATAGTGATATTTTGTGCTGCCGGTTGATTTGAATTTATGACAAAGCGATACGATTATCCCTTGATTTTCGAGCTCGCTATTTCGGTCATTATTCGGAGAAATGTCTTTCGGGAGTACTTAGCTTCTATATAATTTGCAGTCTGTAGTCATTGGCTCATTCCACCCTGGACTTGGGAAATTCCAAATATATATTTTTTTTTTTATATACAATTCCAAATATTAGTTTGATGGTTGGCAATCAAACGCTAGGTGTTGTTGCAGCTGCACGTCGTCTGGAATTTTATTAAGACTTCGTCGGTGGCCCAGGACGGAAGAGAGCAAGCTTCGACGAGCATGTGGCCATATAGCCTCGCAATCTCTCTCCATCTCCTTCTATTAGGGCGCGATAGTCGCGCTCTCCTTAAAGTATCAAGCGCGCATTATAAGCCTCGTTAATAGTTTGTTTATTATTTCAAGAAATGGTTTGTTGTCTCTGATTTTTATTGTTCCAAAGATAAATTGGGTTGATTTACGTGAAAGATTATTTTTTCTTTTTGATATTCATCTATTTCTATTATTTTATTGAGAAATAATTGGGATGCTGTATTTGTACTTACCCATTTCGGTGACTTTAGTCGAATACTTTCATTTATTTTTAAGTTGATATAGTGTTATGTAAAAATTGACATAACTTTAATTAATGCTCCTTTTCTGCCTGTACTTTCGTACACTAGCAAGGACGAAGC
>JAWWML010034967.1:0-10262 GCA_035047165.1 Ormyrus rosae
GAGTGAATTTTCGTAATGATATCTCTGCTGGCTGTGAAAAAAAGTGGGTGTACGGATACTCTCAGGCACGGTGTATACAAAATATACAATACAAAAATCAGATAGGTATACAAAATGTACAATACGAAAATAATATGTACAAAATATATAACACAAAAACAATATATACAGAATATAAAATACAAAAACAATATACACCGTGTTCGAATAAAATTATTTGTTGCATATTTTGTTTCTTCTTGACTATTTCTGGATGACGGCTACAATGATCCCTGGGTTTCTTTCCTCGACTTCGAAACTAAAAAAAAAAATTAGTTTTTAGAACACTTAATAAATTATAATTGAAAGTACACTTTACTAAGGTATAATTGAAAGAATTAGAATCATTTTTGTAACATCAGCGCACCTCGGCTAAATTTAAATTGCGTTCCGCGTTACATTAGTTCGCCGATCAGCTGCTAGGCAGCTATACGTTTCACCGAAAATCCGCTAGGTGGCTGCTCGCTTAAATCAGCCATTCCGTATTCAAACTAACTCTGGTTGGGCATATAAGCGACGAAGCTGCGACACGTAGCATGCCCCGATAAGCTGGCTATAGATAACTTTTACACATTCTTTGTTAAATGTGTTTTTAGATTCTTCGCTTTCTATTCCTGTACACTTTAATTCCCAGATGGAATTAAGTTTGTTTGCAGAACTCTTGCTCAGAAAAAGTACGGGCTCGATTCCATCTCAATTTGATTTCTTCTTGCCATAAAATCTCTCCAGAGTATGGATGGCTTCCTAACTAAGTGATAACTATAATTTATTTTCCAGAAAGTCTTTCTGTTGCTGTGGCGCTGAGGCGTTAAAAAAATGTTCATTATTTTTTCAAGTAAACTATACAGCCAATAATAAATAAATAAGTTTATTATTTATTTGTTACTTACACCCTCTTTTCTTTCGAACGTTTTACTTTTAATATATTTTCGGAAGTAACTCCAGTGGTTATCTGCCTTTTCTGATTTTCTATTTTGTCATTAAAACTCTCATAACCTACATTTCCAATCTCATCAATAGTAACTTTAATTCCATGTTCATGATTCATCCTTTCTAAATCAAACATACATAAATATGTTTCAAAATTAAGACAATTTGAAAACATAGGATGCACAAATTGAATATCGTATCTTTTCCAACTTGAAAACTTGGTGCGTAGTAACTCTAGAATCAAGTTTAGCATATCTACACTTCCATAATTAATTTTCCATATCAATAATTTGGGTACAATTACCTTATAAACTACGTCTTACATCTAGCGTCTCAAATATTTAATGTATTTAATTGAATAAATAAGTCATCTAGACGCAGCAGATCTAGTGCATCTTCTACTTTATAGCCGGAAATAACTGCCTGGATGAAATCGGCTGCTTTGTAAAGATCAGAAACGTTTTTAGTTTCTGTTCTTAATAGATAATTCTTAATAAGATAATTACTTTCCGAAAAATGTCATTCATGTCTAAGGATTCATTTCGAACTAGGGCATTAAAATACGTTTCAATAACACTACATATTTTTGGAGTAGATGCATTCAAACATTTACATAATTTTGGTTCTCCAATAGGTAAGCTTCTTATTTCGTATATAATTTTATTTAAATTTTCGGAATCTCGAAATAATTTAACTTTATCTAATAATGTTAAACATAGCAAAGCGATCCCTAAGGATATATTATTGTCATTATCTTTTAATTGTCTGATCACTTCTTGCCACCAAGTCATCTCATTGGTTAAATTACCTAGAAATTGTTTTACCTTAACTCTGATGATATTAGCATTCATAATAGTTCTCATTTGTAAACTAAGACGTTCCAAATTAACCACTTCTATACCATCATATTTAATAACTCGTTTATAAGGATTGAACTTTACCAAATCGTGACTAACAATTGGAATAACGTCACCAGATGGTAATTCACTAAATCGCACAACTCCACTTATTAACACATTGCGCTCAATTCTACCATCCTCCTTTATTATTGGATCGGCGACATCGTTTGAATAAGTATTTTGTATAAATTCGTTTACCCAGACATAATGATCTTCATCTAAATCATTTAATTGTTTGAGCACGTAATCTCGTAGCTCAAGAGGTACACCATATAGTCCATTGATCTCGTAATTATTACCGTCTTCACCCCATATTAGAGGTTCCATTACTGCATAGATTCTTTCTAAATAAACATGCCACTCAATAGTGTCATAATAATTTAAATCAATTTTTAAATATAAACTGTGATATAACATGAAATTTAAGAAATGCTGATATTTACTAACTCCACGTAACAATCGATACCCACGGGTAAATCTAATACCAGGAGCAGACAACACACTTCTATATAATAATTTCTCTTTTTGACTTCGAAATACGCTCCATTCTAGATATCTAGTTAAATCGTCTTCAGTTTTAAAACAATGGGTATGCATTAATCCATAATGTGGTAAAATATGTTCAAACTCGGTATCACTCAAAGGATTTACATTAAAACATCGTTGTGGTGAAAATATAATCTCATATTCAATGAATCGAATGTCCCGATCATCTAAATCTCCAACTTTTGGACTCAAAATAACATACGACTTCCGTGGAAAATATATCCGAATACTTTCATTTTGACTTTTATATGTTAAATTATATATACTTATAATATTTCTTATTTTAGCTGCGTGATTCGCAATGGTTTCATTGAAGACACAACACTCCCAAAAGGTTAAATCTCGTAAACTGATATCTCCGGTAATACGGTGTTGTAACCACCAACTACTAAGAATTGGTGAGATATATAATGAACTAAGTCCATCATCCTCTACCTTCCTAACATACGTCGCTCCTCCAATTAACAACTCATTTCTAACACTTTCAAGTACACTGAGAATTTGATCTATATTTGAAACCCTTCCTTCTCCTTTTAATACGTCCAATATCTCCCATTCTTTTAACACAGTCTTCGAAAATTCTCCCAAATGCCATTAAATTTTAATGATAAGGTATAATTTTTCCATTCCACTTCAAATAAATTCTTCAATCTTAATCTGTCAATATAATCTAATAATAATTCACTTTCAATCAAGTCAACATTAGCGAGGCCAAAGCTCAAAGGATAAACTTCGTCTTCGAACTCCAGCGCCATTGTAACAGTCAAGCTCAGATATTTCAGGAATAGCTAGTCTAGTGAAATTGAATGGTAAATTCAGTGGCCGGCCCTTCTTAAATTGCTTTGAGGACATGTTTGGACCTATATTGCCTAAAAAAAAATGTTACTATTACAATTACAAGGAAAAGATAATTTCATATTAGATTTGTTCAAAAGTAAAACTTTTACTAGAACAAAACTTCTTATAATAAATAATTCATAATAAAAGAAATTTGTTTTTAATATTTTTTAAATTGATTCTCTATTTGAAAAAATATTTTTAATACTCATTCACAAAAGTTTTTTGGTCAACAAGGTTCTTCTATATAGGAAATCAAAGCTTATTTTTATTCTTTATGCAAAAAATGCAACGATCCAACTTTATATGTAGGCAGGGAAGCAAGTCATACGAAAGAGGTGATATTTGTGTGCACTTGTTGCGTTATTATACGCTAATAAGCAATTTGGACGCTCAGGTGATTTTCCCACGAGTAGAGTTTATTGTGCGAGCTTAGTGTATTTTTAGGCACTTTTTGTGTAATTTACTATTCCTTAACAATTTTTCTCCGTATAAGAAAAACTTTTCGAAGACGGGCCCGCAAGTATCTGCAAAGTTATTTTTCTAAACAGTGTACGTAAAGTTCGATTTTGCGCACTCGTTTTATTGCTCAGAGTACCGTATTCCCGCACTATTCAGAAGGTAAATAAATTGAACCTTGCATGTTTAGAAAAACTACAGCTATATAGCTACAGGTGCGCAGAGATGATTCTCGCACACGTCTTTTTGAAACCCGATTCCTGCAATAAACAAGATTAAAATATATATTGAAATATTTTTATCGAAATTAAACATGGTAATAAAAAGTAGCAATACCAAAATTTACACTTTTGATACTTATATACTTGACTATTTATACATTGATTTACGTAAGTTAATATGAAAAAATTATGATGAGCTTTGAAGAACAATAATACTTGACTTTTGGATAATTGATTTTATTCCTCTTTTTTGTTTGATTTGTATTTAATGATTATTATTTAAATTTCCAAAGTGAGGAATTGTTAAAGAGAGATTGATAATAATATTTTATTTACATAGACGTTTGTTAACAGGTGATCACCATTTCTTTTTTGTGAGGAAATGTTCAAGAGACTTCTTTTAAAAGGGATTGATACACAAACTCCTACTTGCCTAAGTTTATACTTTTGTAAAAAAGTAAATTTTTATAATATAATATTTTCAAGGATTTAAATTTCTAAAGCATAATATTTTCTAGTATAAGGAGTTTCTGCATTTTCTAAATTCATTTTTTTGGAACAGTGATGTTTTCTTTTTTTGATCAATTTATTATTTATTACTAATTGTTTCAACAAAATAAATAAAACAAACCACAAAATTTCATCAATCTTTACTTACATTCCTTTTTGTAAAACTGCACATTACCAAAGATCAGCAAGATACTTATCCCCTTAAACCCTTCAGCTTTAATTCTCCCAGCGCACCTGAAAACTGCACCTGCAAACTTAGTCAAGCCCTTGATCTCCCCTCGACCCAACAATTCCCTCTCCTAATCCGCCGGCGTCCGAAAGAACTGCCGCGAGAAATGACGCACGCAAGCGCGTCAGCAGGAACGTCGTCGTCGTCGTCGTCGGGGCTGAAGCCCCTCCGCGGAGATAAGAGCGGGCGGCGAAAGAGGCGACAGGCGCCGCTCGCGCGCGTTTAGCGGCATTGTGCGCCAGACGTTGGGGGCTAGATTAAAAGGCCCTCGTTCCTTACGGGCAGCACGTATACGCGCGGACTTGGCCGCGAGCCAAACTAGAGAGAGAGAGAGAGAGAGAGCCGAGCAATATTGTAGCGGCAGGCTACCCGCGGCTTTTCGCCGACTATTGAGAAAGAAAATTATATCTACCGCCCGGCAGCGAAGATACGCCAAAGGGATTGTCGCGCGGATGGAGAGTAGGTGAAAACTGCTTATGGCCCCGGAGAATGGGTTCATGTTTTTAGGGGGCGCGGAATGGGGTTACTTACTTGGACGCTGTCAGATTGATCGAACGTTTATTTGTTATTATCAGAACGTTGATTCGGCTAATATTTAACAAAAATGTTGCTAGTTTTGAGAATAAATTTGATGAATTAATTTTTGATAATTTTTGTTGGATGTAAGGTGTTAAGGTTTAAACTTTAAAAGTTGAACTTCAATTACTTCAATTACGGTAGTTTTACTAGAAAATTTGTCAGAAACTCCATTGCGATTTTGGCAAGATTTCAAAGAAACGGGCTATTGAATAAAGTTTCGATTTTTATCTTCATTTCCCTTTTTCTAGCAAATTTGTTTAAATTCTATTGATTCATTTTAATTGAATTAAAATTTATTTATTAAATGGCTTTAAGTACATTTAATGCAGTATTTTTTAAAAAATATCATCCGCAGAGCCAAAATAAGGGCTCTTTATAGATTTTGGCATTGAAAACGAATTCATCGTCCAAGTTTGACATGGAATACAATGTTTAATCTAAGATTATTTTAAAAGTAAAAGATCTGTATTATAGTGTATCAATTGAGGCGAACATCCTTAAAACTTCTCGATTATTTATACTTGTTAAAAACACTCAGCCTTCCAAAATGAACAATTTCATAGCTCCCGGCGATAAGCACCAGCTCCTCTGCAAACATCCTCTTGAGCACAGCTCAAAAGTACCGAAAGCATCCACCCGGCAAGAACGTAGCCTGCAATAACAAAAGCCCAGGGCGCACATCCACATCCACGCGGCAACTCGGCGCGGTCGACGGCGTGACGTCGCTCGTGACGAGGCGGAGCTTTCCTCCCTCCCTCCCTCCCTCCGTCTCTCTCACTCTCCGGCGCTTGTCACGCGCAGCGCGTCACAGAGCAGTCGCCCGACGAAACGAGTTTATTTTGGACAGGTCGGCCTAGACGACGCTGTTTGCGTAAATCGCCACGAGAGATTATTCGCGGATACACGCCGGCGCTGACCCAGATTAGCCGACGCCCAGGCGCGCGACCGAGCGAGTATTATAATTTTACGCAGCTGCACCTCTGGGTAAGGCGGCTACGGCCGTTCGGCTAGTTTATATGCGCGGCCGACGGTTATATGTTTGTTGCCGCGGAGCCTTTGACTTTGCCCGCCGAATCGCTCTCGGGCATTATTATACGCGGAAATTTGATTGCTCAAGATAACGATGATGCCCTTTTGATTTACGCTTCGGGCTCGAGGGGTTATTAAGGCTCGTGCTTTTATTGGAGTTTAATTGGCAATTGATTTGTTGCTTTGGGAGCAATTGCTCATGTTCCGTTTGATTGAAAAATTTACGTTTAGTGCGTCTCATGTTTTAGATATAGGGGGGTTTAGCGTGATTCTATCTGAAATTAAGAAATAACTGAATTCAAGTCTTTTATTTAATTTCTTAATTCGAGCTTGATATCGAAGTTAAATAACAATATAACATTCATATTGAAAATAATATTATTCTTAATGTATTGCACATTTAGTAGGGGAAGAGGTTCGGTTGTAGGTATGGTTTGGTTGTGGACACCCCTGCGTTTCTTTGACACAAAGCAGATGAGGTTTTTCTGACAAATGTCATTTATGTATTCTGGCAGCACGTCTTATATGTCTTATAGTCTTACACGTCTTATATGCACTTCATGAAAAGTTACGAGCCAAAAATAAAAGTGTGCCCACAACCGACACCTTTCCCCTACTATCCATAATAAACTGTATTACTGTATATACTCTGTAAACTGTAATCCACAATACTGATAATAAGTATTTACAAAAAAAAAAAAATATAAAGGTAAATAATTGGTTAATTGAAGAAATAATTTCTCTCGCAGAGCTAAAATAAACTGCAAAAATGTCTATAATCAGGACGACCGAAAAATTGCCCGCACCGCGACGTCGACCGCCTAATTCGAGCGTACAAGTATCCAGATGATTCTCCCGGCGACTCGCAACTCCGCGACCCTCGCCGGCCGCTCCATCCGCGAAGCGCCGGAGCGGCTCTCGACTGCGCGCCAAGCCAATCGTGAAAACGCGCTCGCTCGCGGCGCCCGGCAATCCATTTCACGCGCGCTGCCGAATTCCAGCCGAATAAACAAGCGCCGCCGCCGGGAATAAAGCGATTCTCGCGCGGACGCCGGCAAAAGTTGACCGCCCGCCGCCGCTCTCGAGAGCTCGTAAGTCAAGCATCCGAGAGCCGCGGATATATACGTGTATGTACGGTAGAGGCGACGCTATCGCTTCGGGACGATGGCGCTCGATGGAGACTTTTACGTACGCGGCGAGGGACGCCTGGCATTCTCGTCTCTCTTTGTTTTTCGTCCGGGCGCGCGCGCTCGCGTTTTTCTGCCCTTCCGAGTTTAAATCCTGCGCGCGCGCAAGCGCCGAGTTCGACAGACCGGAATTGATGACGCTCGTCGTGAGCGTGCGTTTTTCTTCCGGCAGTCGCTCTTTTTTTTCTCCTCCGGTTGCCTCCTGCTGGGGCTTCCTTTTTTTCTCTCTTTTTTTTTGCCGATCCCTCTCTCTTTTCTCTGCCCCGGCAGAGACTTTCTCTCTTTTGTCGGGCTACTTTTTGAGAGATCTCGCGGGGGGGTTCTGCAAGTCATTCCAGTTTCGCGTCTTTGTTTCCTCGAAGTATGATTATTTATCGAGCAAAAATGCGAGCCTGGCGTGATAAAACAAATCTTTGCTTCCTTCCTTCTTTTGCCGAAGTTAATAAAATGTTCGAGATATTATTAAATCTTGAAATAAGCATTGCTACTTTAGAAAATTATCGACAGACCTCGTAACGCAGCGCCAAACTAGACAATAAAATGTTGAAAAAACAATAGCACTCCAGTATCCACGCCGACCTCCCCTTCTTTTCATCAAGTCCGCCGAGCAAGAGCGGAGAGCCCAGAAAGCCTCGGCCGCACTCTTAAATAATCGAGCAACGTGCATTCAATCGTGGCACTTTCCTCGAACGGCCATTCGCTCCAGATATCTCGGAGCAGCCTGAAAAGAGAGACGGAGAGAGGCAGCGGGAAAGCCTGCGAGGAAAACAGAGTTTCTGCCGGGGCGAACACGAGCGGGTGCGCAGTTCGATCCGCGGTGAGCGCGTCTTTGAGATCCAAGTTTACGACATAACGCGGCGGCTTTCGAGTTTCTCCTTCCGGCTGCGGACTTTCTCTCTCTCTCTCCCTCTCTCCTCTCTTTCTCGCTTTTCCCCGCGGTGCGGCCGTCCAAGTCCGCGCGATTCGAAAGTTCCCCGGCGCACCGGGCAAATCAGCGCAGATAACGCAGACTGTCTCCGCCGCGGACCCTCACCAGATGTACAAGCTACAGGCAACTTCGTCGAGAGCGATTTTCCCTGTTTTCTAAGCTTTCTCGTTTCCTCTTCGTTGGTTTTTTTTTTGTTTAGTTTCTTTCGCGGAGCAGGTTTTTGCTACACTTGGCAGTAGATATTGCCGGGTGCTGTCCGTGTACGTTGAGTTTAGTATGTTTTAAGTGCGTTGGAAACAGAAAAATTGTGAATTATATGTTAATTGCAGTTTTAAATTTATTCAGCGCTTGGAATTTAGGGCAGAAAATTTAGCACTTAAAACTAATTGAAATGGTATTTTTGCCCACATAATTATATAATTTATCTCATAGTTTCCTCAGAAATGAAAATTTTCCAGATTTTACTAATTATTCCCGGCTTACGAAGGAAAATTTCATTATAACACATAATTAACGATTTTATTTTTACTTTTATTCATTTTAGTTACGATAGAATATATGTTGAACTAATGAACTAAAACTGATTAAAATAATGAAATTTTACAAAATGAAGAAAAAACTTCAAAATCTCACTCCGCTTCGAAATACAATAAAACGAACTAAAACTGCATGTGTACCCTGAAAATTGCGGCCGCAAAACTTCGCTGAATTAATCATTGAAAAAAAAGGCAAAAATAAAAAGTAAGAGCCGCGCTGTACTTAACCTTATCAACAAACGTAACTCCGCTTTACAAAAAAAGCCGGCAACTCGGCTCGAAGCCGCATAGCCAAGCCATCACTTACCGGGTAGTTTCCTCGAAATTGCACCCCCCCGCAGTAGTCGTACAGTACAACTGCTTAAGCCGCTCGCGCCGGTCATTCCTTCCTTACTCGCCCGCAAACTCTATTGCCGCTAAGTACTGGCGCCCTTATCGGCGGCAGTTACCTTGTAAAGAAGGCATCGACGCGCTCGGTTACGGCCCCTCCGGTGTAACGAGATGCTTGGGGCTGAAATTTTCTGACTTACTTTTACGGTGTGCTGCTGGTAGAAAAATTTTTCTGCACGCTTACTTATTTGGAGATTTAAAAGGAAATTAATATTGCACAAGGCGCAATATCGAAGCGTTTTACTCTCGGTCTTTGGTTTTTCTCATATATTTTCCAAGCCCGAAACACGAAACCCAGCGATCGCATTAAAATCCATTTTAATTCCCAAAATCCTTCTAATCCGCGCCGGCAGAAAGAGTGAAACCAGCCTCGAGGAATAAACATCAGCAGGTTCTCTCTCGTTTTTGCTCGCTCCGGCGGGGGGGGGGCAAGAAAAGCGCTCGGCGACTCCGCTGGCACTTAGCCTCTGCTTTAACGCCCTCTCGACCGTCCTGACGAGCAGCCGGCGCCGGCTGTTGCCAGTCCATCCTCGCGTGTGCACACACGGGTCTTAGCGAGCTTTCCCGGGACTTAAGGAAGACGTCTCTCTTTCGCTCTCTCTCTCATCCGGCCTGCTTTGCCGAGCTGTGCTGTTGCTCCAAACTCAGCCTAAGTCGCGTTTTACTCGCCGGCCGGGCCAGAGAGACATTTGTTTATTGTGTAAACGCCCCTGGCTTCGCGTCATTTCGCCGCCTCCTGTGTATATACATAGGTGGAGCGTAATTGTCTCCCAGTTTCGGGGTGAAAAATTGTTTATTTCCAGGGACTGGGACGGAAACTTGTTGGGGAAAGTGGGTTGTAGTAATTTTGGCGTTGGATGTAATTTGTTTTTTTGCCTAGCGGGCCGAAAGTACTACTTTCCCTCCCGGCTCCGAATCGGGAAGGTTGTATTTTCGTCCTCGC